>SJOL01009658.1:378778-466398 GCA_004794785.1 Opisthorchis felineus | reverse complement strand
TGACGCAGCCATAAGGCGTCAGGATTTCCAAAACGTTGCCGCCGCATGCACTTTATATACGACATGTGTTTTTGACCCGGCTTTGGGCGTTTGATACACGCTGTGCACCTTTGGTGGTTCTTTTGAGGAGAACACTAGCTTGAAGGGTTCGGACCGAGAATTAAGCTGGGAAAATACCGTAATTCCAACTGGCGAAAAGACACACGATGCCTATCGAATTCAATCAGGTCCGAGAATTACTGCAGCAGCAACAAAAGCCGTTTGGGGGAGCACAACTGAAGCTTATTGAATCACTGACTCAGAGAGTGCTTGTTCAGACATCAGCAGCCAGTATCAGTGAGTCTTCTGTTTCTTCAGCCGATGCCGCCGCGGCCTCAATCACGGAGTTCACATTGGACCCTCTTTCTGGTCACACTTAGACTCCTGGTTCAAGCAGTATGAAGGCATGTTCAAAACTGATTTCTTCAAATTCGATGAAGGATGGAAAGCCAGATTATTGCTGCGAAAACTCGGCACACCGGAGCACAAATGGCATGCGAAATTCATTCTCCCCAAGCTGCCCCGCGATCTCAGCTTTGATGAAACAGTCAGAACACTGTCCCAGATATTCGGTGATCAAACATCACTGACCAATATTCGTTACCAATGCCTCAAGCTGGTCAAGAGAGATTAGGACGATTCCATCACGTTTACCGCTGTTTTCAATCGGAGCGCTTCGAGCTCAGCTCAATGACGGAGAACCAGTTCAAGTTCCTTATTTTTGTATCCAGTCGTCTTAAGATGCAGACTTAAGAACCCAACTGCTTCACTGAACAAGGTGCTGAAATGATGTTAGAGAGCCTCACCGCCGACTATCAACGCCTCATCGACCTGAAGCACGACACGGCTATGATCACTTAGTCACCTGCTATCTCAAGCAGCTGTGTCCATGCAATCAACTTCAACGACCCAAAGGAGTACGGGAACAAGTCCCGTTGAAAACAGGGCAAACCTCCCATAGTTGCTGGAATTGCGGCGAATGGCATTTCGCTCGTTGTTGCCAGTTTGGGCGACATAAATGTTTCAGGTGCAATCGTCATGGCCACAAAGAAGATTTATGCCGAACTCAAATGCCGCAGCCACCAGCAAGCTACCGTGCAGCTCACTAATTGCGGTTCAACTCGGTGACGGCGACATTCAAAGTTGTTTTTGCCTACCGTAGGAAGTTCGTGACGGTTCGCATCAACATCCCAGTTCCTTTGCAGCTTGGTACGGGCTCCGACATCACGCTGCTCAGTGAACAATCATGGAAACGAATTGGTAAGCCGCATGCGAAACCGACTGAACATTGGGCCCGTAATGCTTCTGGCATTGAGCTAAAATTGACTGGCAAGGTTGACTGCTCCATAAGCTTCAATGGCTCGCCGGCACAAGCCACGTGCTACCTGACGTCATGCCCCTACTTGATCTCCTGGGGCTCGTTCAGCTGTAGCACCCTTTCGGTGCCTAACTGCCACGCCATCAGAAGGAAGCACGAGAGCTGGCATACTGCCAGGTTGCCCAAGCCTAGACGGGGGCCGGACTGGATGGATAAGCTGAACTACTGCAAAAGCCTATAATTCTATTTGCAATCATGCGCGCAGCACCCGGAGAAGCCCTCGAACAAACTCACTTTCCGGAACGTTCACTTCAGGACCTTCTGCAACACTGTGCATCTATATTCGCCGACGGGCTTGGACGATGCATAAAAGCGAGAGCCAGACTGTGCCTAGTCCACAATACCAGACCAGTTTTCAGACCAAAACGCTCATTATTGCATACAGCTTTGCTCATCGTTGACCAGGAACTGGACCGACTACAAAAGGCTGGTGATCGGCAACCGACAAACCACTCGGCATGGGCCGCACCGATCGTATTGGTGAAGGCTAACGGGACCATCCGCTTGTGTGCAGACTTCTCCACCAGTCTTAATGCCGCATTGGATACCCGTCAGTACCCTCTGCCTCTTCCAGACAACTTGTTCGCGAAAACGAATGGATAGAATGACTTGGCCTATGCTAACCTCCAAGTTGAAGTCGAGGTAGAATCCTGAGAAGTTTTTACTATCAATATGCACTGCGGTCTGGTACACCATACCCGACTGCCGTTTTGGTGTCAAGACAGTGCCAGCCAATTTCAACAGATGATGGATACGACGTTACCAGCTATTTGGACGATCTCATCGTCATGGGTTCTAACCCCGACGAACTGTGGCAACGCCTTGATTACGTGCTTGATTGTATACAAGAGTATGTCTTCAGAGTTCGCCGAGAAAAATGCACCTTCTTCATGCGGTTGATAAAGTACATCGGGTTCATTATTGACGAACACGGCCGCCGACCGTACCCGGAGAAAATCGATGCCACCAAACGCATGCTAGCACCCACAAAAGTGATATTTCTCATTTCCTTCCTCGTCTGCATATATATATATATATATATATATATATATATATATATATATATGATATATTTGATGATGCTCCCGCTCTACTTCGACTTTGGTAAAGGCAGTAAAAGTTCCCCTACGAAGGTCCGGTCTTCTACTTCTCTGTGCGTCAGGAGTGGTTGGGCTCGCGTCTTAGTGGGAGATCGTGCGCACGTTCTCAAGTCGCGTATAGTCGTTGGTCGTACAGTAGAGGTAAATGAAAATGTTCATTTGAGCTCATCCACGCCTGTTCTTAAACAGGTAAAAAGTTTTTTATCCTTGATAACTCGGGCTCTCTTCTAACTCGTTCTCTGGCTCATTCTAAACGTCTCAGAAGAGACCCCAGAAGACTATTCTGGTAAGTTCGTCTAACATCCGGATCTGTCATTCTCTCAGTTGCTGAGCGATTTTTCCCCACCTTACACGGTGGTGGGAAACGAAAGAAGCGACTCCGGACGAGCGCGTGGTCCCAAAATGGTCGGCAGTCAGTTACTGGTCCGCAGCATCGATAACTGATGGCAACGTGATCAATTCGAGTTCGTAGCCGACGAGCCGTTCGAGGCCAGACGACTTGGGCTATTTCGGAAGTTAGTACTGCACAAAAACAGCCTGCGGTCAGCACATAGCTAAAACAATCGTCCACCATTGTCCGTACGTACCGGGTCCACCCAACTGAGTCTCAGATGCACTAAACCTATCCGCTTGTGCAGTCAGATCTCCGGCAACCACATCGATATCCGAGCGTGCAACCCACCATAACAGGACATTCAAAGTATTATAAACTTGTCTTTGATGGTGTCAGTGCTACAGACGGCTGCGCGCAAGCAGACACGAGAGCGATCAGCTTCCGCTTGTGAGACTCCTTCACAAACATTGCCAGACGAACCGCACAGAGGCGACTACCAACGAGTACCAGTCAATCCGGGTCGCCAGGGGTGCGCAGCCGGAAGTAAGTGAAGAGTGGGGGCGGTTAGCTCAATTACTGTGCTTGCATCTTGAATTCCTGCTTCTGATACACAGCACATATCAACGCCAAGCGAGTCCAGTGTGAGAACAAGAGCAGCTTGTTGTCCTGCTTGTTACAGAGTGCGGACATTGAAAGCAGCCAGAAAGACTGGGCGTCGAGGCTTGAATATTGATTTCGAGATGCCTGAGGATTTCAGCACCGGATGTCGCGCAAACGATTCTTGCAAAACCGATGCAGGACAAACGGAGTCATCAGTTCTAACTGCTGAGCCTACAAGGAGATAGTCATTAATGGGGCAGGGAGAGGTGAAAAAGCATGTGAAAGAGAAAGAAGGGAGGCGTCAGCAGTAGCCTGTTTTCGCCTGTTGTACGAAGCCAGTAAGGTGACCCAGCTGATGGCACCACGCGACGGCCGATGAGTTTATTTGCATGTGTGCAATTCATGGTTGTACGTGGGCTGGGATACTGTCAGGGCATCCACACCTAGACAGGAGGACGATTAGTGTCATCAACCAAAGCCTTTGGCTGAGAAGCCCAACCGCAATGGAGCGGTGTTTGGCGGGAAATGAAAGTGCATTTTGATTTTCACAAAACAAATCGCCCCACGTTCTAAACCCCAACCTGGAGGGCTGGGAGACTATGTTGGTCAGACCTCGAACCACCGACCACCCTGGTGTGAGACTCTGCGAGTGTCGCACGGACACCCCCCAATATAGCTCGATGGGCCACGGAAGTGCACAAACCCTCACACTATGGCAAGGTCTAGCCCTTCGTGACGGCGAGTTTGTTGTCCACCTCTCGATCGCCTCCACTTAGCAAAGGGCTAAGAAAAAATATCTACGAGGCAGACAGTCCTGTCATGCGGAGTACCCCCTCAACAGCGTAACCTATAAAGCGTGAGCACTTCATCGTGGGATAGTTTCTTCCTCCTAAGCTGAGATTCTGGTTGACAACTGTCTCCTTTTGGCCACTGGATCGTAGCAGATGAAATATGGAGCGGCTGTCGATTGAGCAAAGGCCTTCGCCATCACCAGGGTCCTCGCAATCCACCAGTGTCATCCTTCATGCGGTGTTTAGTGGATCTGTGCGCGCCATCGTAGTCACTAGCTGGCGGCAATAAGATCGGCTCATCTTGACGATACTGTGTTCATTTATTCGAGTCGGGTGGCTTAGACAGAAAGCCCTGAATGCTTGGAGTGCAGCTTCCTTAACATGCTTAATTTAAACTCCAACCAATATTCTTTATCAGAATGACAAGGACAAGGCCTTCCAACCAGATCAACTCGATATTGCTGAGCTAAAAAAACTTGTCGAAGTTGATGAACGGTGGTCCTCTGCTTCTGCATGCGTACCGACAGGTGTAATCTACATACAGGTAGCGGACAGATACTCGCTGCCTAGGCGCAACCAGCCGACCATCCATCATGGTTTAGAAGCGCTTGCTTCCACCGATTTGTTTGATCGAAACGGAATTCACTTTCCAATAAGTGAATATATGGAGCTGTGGGCAATCAGGTTTACTCGAAAACGACGTAACAAGACACATTATTCAGTTTTTAAATAGAATACGAGATGATCCGTTGTAAATTTCAGCAAAATAATCCCGGAGGCAAGTAGGAATACTCTCTGACTTTGTGGTTACCAAAGGTCTGGATGCGGTTGCTGCTTCCCACTTATGAGAATGGGGTCGATGTGACCCTCCATGCTCTGCACTGGAGACTAAGACAATAATAGCCACGATCCGAAGTAGCTGGCATACTTACTATGAGTTTCCGTCCAACTCGACTGAATTTTTGGTGCGGTAACCACGCTACTTCCCTTTTCCAGAATGTTTTTATAGTTGTGAAGCAGCGAAGCTCCAGTACCAACGCTTGCGATACTCTATATTATGGTAGCTACTTTAGTTCACCTATTGGTGCCTGAGTTTTGGGCAAGGACGTTTTTTACTTCGAGTTTGCTGTACTGAACGTGCCTTTATCTGCCCCCTATGACCCGCTGTTCCTTCTTTTTGTATTGCAGTTACCTAAGACGAATTTATCTGCTGCTGGTCTTCCTGCGGAAAATTTAGAGTTATCGCTACATGTTTTGCAGCAACGAGAAACTCAAATTTTGCAAACTATAATGCAGTTGCAATCAAAGCACCAAGTGGGTGAATTTACTGTTGCTCTGTTGGCATTTTTCAGTTTGATTTTTAATTTTGAAATGCTCTTTTGTTTGCCCACCCATCTTATTCTTTCTGATTCATATTGACATTAGCTGCTTTTATGTTGCTTCACATCCGGCTCCGCACAAATGCCTGTGCTATATCCGCCATATGCAGGTGTCGAATCTCCTGCCGATCAACAGCTAATTCCGCAATCAGTGTCGTAATTCTCTTTGATAGCTTTAGCTATGCGCATCAGATGGAAACGGTCTTAGCTTGGAGGTTTGCGAGTACCCGATGGACAGAAGTCCAATCCTCGGATTTCTGGTCGGATCGGCTAAGCTGTCAGTCGCTTGTCTCAAGCCACACAAATTTACGCGAACCTTATGGGCGATTCGCCACGCCTCTAATGACTTACCGGTTGAAGACTTTCAACACCGGTAGTGACTTCATTCATAGAATTTCACACCAGACAACTATTGATACGGCTTTGATTTGTTCAAGTAGATTCAGCTGAATATATACTTCCTTGTGTTTTTGCACTTATATAACTATTTTATTGGGTTGAACTATGAGTAATGCATCCTGCAGCTGACGTCTTGACACTCCCCATCCATGTGTACATCACATGTCCCGTATTATTAGGACCGACAGATAATCTCATGTATCACTGAGATAATATATGGGTGCAGCTACTCACATTTTCCATGTGTTTGTAGTCACACTCATGGATACTCTTCATTCCCATTTCCCTTGGTTTATTCGTGTTGAGGCATGTTGGATTCATCAGTAACCCACGTTGGTCACATCAGTGGTCACAACAGTGGGCGTGAACTGTTAACGTCTGCTTTATGATCGATAGGTGTCCCGAATTTACCATTCACTTCGGTGCACCGATTTTTATACTGTTTGGAGCTGCACTGTTTAGCGCTTACCTATAAGTGTTTCGGTTGATTTTATAACGCTTCCATCCATCCATCCTTTTATCCATCCATCGGCGTCCGCTCCGGATGAAAGCAACCACTTTAAGTTATAAAACACCCTACTGATATTCTACTTTTAGCTGACTCATATTAGAGTGGGCTTCTCGTCAAACCTGTTTAAACGTGTTTTTTCTCCTATTCCATCTCTGTCGAACAGGAGCTCAATGGAAAGCTCAAACAACTCCGCACTGCTAACGTTCAGTTTGCCACTAACCCGGTGATGCAAGAACTGCAACTGCAGGCGATTCAAGTGGCTTCTCAGATTGAGGCGCAACATGCTCAACTAAAACATGTACGCAGCCAAGCTGGAATGATCAAGCAAATTACTGCCTCAACCAATCTGTCACATTCACCGTCTCAACCACTTCCTCAACAGCAGAACACCTTCAACCCGGTGTCCAGCGCAGGTGCTTTCAATCTCCTCGCTTCAGGTGGTTGGCCCTCCACCAATCCAGCTGCAGTAGGGGGACTACAACGGGCGCCCCAAATGTTCGATCAGTTCACAGGAGCAGATCAGCCTTTGGATGCAGGTGCTATCCCAGACTCAGGTCTTAAGATCGGTGAGTAAGAAAGAGACTTAAATCTACACTATTTTATCACCCTTATTTCCTCCGTAACCTCTCATGTCGCAATAAGAACACCCACAGGTGTCATCCGGTGTGTTTTCGTGCTACCAGTTCATTGGAAAGTAGATGTTGGATAATAAAAACCTGGTGTTTGAGCCCTTGATCGTCACATTTTCATATCTGTACTGCCACGCTGAACTCCCGAATAAGACTTTCTTTTGATGAATTACTTCCGGACGCACACCTCTGTTTTCAACTCATTAGCCTACACTCAAGAACGGCCAAGCAATCGGTTGTCTACTGTCCCCGAGTATTGTCATTATGCTCATAGAAGACTCCAAATGGATGGTGTGCAGCAGGTTGAGTACTCACGGAAACACTATCATGTTCTAATTAGACACTATCAGTGATTCTCACTAGTACCTCATTTTTTAATCCCCGCATCAGCACCGCAATTCAGGTAGAGTCCATCTTGAGTCCAATACTCTTCCTGGCCTGTATTACACAGATATGATGGAAAATTAGAAAACAGCGAACACCGGTGTCGTCAGCCAATATGCACCAGAATTGTCTTATCAATATCTAGTCGAGTGGGGGTTTGCACGGAACAATTTGACTGGACGGCAGACCATGTTGAAACAAAAACCAGACTTCAGAAAACTGGATATCCGACCAGTTTGGTTAAGTCTCAGTTAAATGGAATATTGGTATTTATAGCCAGACCCGGTAAGGAGCGAACCGAAACAGCTGTTGTTCCATGCAAACCAAGGATATCTGGGGATTCGAGAGGCACTAACTAGGAATAACACAAGTGCGAATATCCGAAGCAAAACCACCGAGCACAGGTTTCGACACCATTCTTTGAGCGGGGTTCCGATGAGAAAATGTACAAAATGGACGTCACCAAACAAAGAAAATACTAACCAGCGAGGGTCTACTCCACAAAATAGTGAGAACTAGCAGCCAGTGTTTAACGTCCGCAATAGGACCTGGTGTTCCTGGTCTTCTGAATGTAGTACAAAACGCCCTGCCAGAGAAATAAAAACTTAATTAAGTGGCGGTCGATTTGATTTACTACATACGCTATTTCGGTGTCGAGATGCCTCAGTGGTTAGAGCGCGAATTTACTGACCCAAAGGTCCGTGTTTCGAACCCGACCTCTGCCTCTCGACTTCCCCTGTCTAGGCTTGGGCAACCTGGCAGTATCTCAGCCCTCGTGTTTCCTTCGGGTGGCATAGCACCTATGCGCCGAAACGGTGCTTCAGCTGAACGATACGATTCAATACATCCGCTATTTAAGAAGTTACACCAGAGTAGCCTTCCAGAAAGAAATCTGTGTATTGCGTACTGGTACAATTGAGGATCATCTCCTGTGTGCACAAAGTCATGTACAATGATTACACTGAGATCCACTTGGGACAGGCAGCCAGGGAACTTCGGTGATCGAAGCGAAAAATATGCTGCCAAACGACAAAGCTGACTATTGGCTCTAACGAAGAACATGCACTAGACATAGGACATAAAATAAGTTCGGAAAATTTTTGTTGTTTGGAGATGAGAACTAAAAGTTACATCACAGCGACTTATATTCCAAGCCGTGGGAATTATCAAACGTCCCGGAGTGCATAGAATCAAGAACGTATGACTGCTCCATTTCTACCGAGTTGTCCAATAGCGTTATGTGGTTATCAACATATTGGCCTTTCACTAACTGGAGTATTCGGACCTGAAGAAACAAAGCTCTGGTTTGGTCCCAGTTTCATTTACTTCACCCATACCAAGCAACAGAGACTCGTAGTCGACACCTACCACTGTGTTTTGCTGATCATTTCCTCTGTCTGAAGCCTTAAAACTCGACCAACCGGCGAGACCCATAAGTTCTTCTCCGAGGATTTCGAAGAGACTGACTTCTCGATCGGTTCCGGGTTTCTCTAACTGATTTGACACCAACATGCTTCGTACTTCCAGATAGAAGATATGCAGAAGGTTCGTCATTCTGTCGCTTGCCACATTTACCCATAATTTTTACTGTCCACCCCATGGTGACGTAGCACTGAATTAGTCCCCATACAACGTGGTTGTTGATTTTTGAATCATTTTGTAGCACTTTTCAGATGATTGATAATTACCGTATCCACTAAACTGAGTATTCATGCCTCGTTATCCCACTGTCGATTCATTTTCCATCTTTCAGGGTCTGGCGCCTTTTTATGGGAATCTAGCCCTTGGTCCGGTTCAGGTCCTCGTGCCTCCGTCGATCCATATTCTAATGCTGTTGATCGGCGGTGGTCTTCGTCAGCCTATCCAAACCGTCCTCCCTATGGTGCTCTTGGAGATCCTCGGTGGTCTGACGTTGGAGGTAGTGATCCTGGTGTAGGTGTTGTTTCCTCCGATCCACAGCGTCAGTTTGGTGATTCAAGCGACGAACCAAGTGGGGACGTACGTCAAGCAGCTTCCAGGTCTTGGTTACTCGTCCATAATATCCCACCACATGTGTCTGTCGGTGTGTTAAAACTCGCTGTTTCTAGTGCCCTGAGCAAACATATCAAAGCAACAACTGGCAGTGACAGTAGCAACGGAACACAACCGGATTTCGAGCTTCACCCACACATGGCAGCCCGTTGGGTATTGCTTGGGTTTTCGACTTCATCTGAGGCGGCAGTAGTGCAAGATTGTCTGGAATCTTCTGGTGGGGAACAAAACAGTGCTTACTATGGCTCAGTCAAACCAATACCACCTGGAGAAGTACTGCTGCGTTTGCAGGATATACAGGTATTCGGGTCGATCATTCTGTCAGACGGTCAGACGACTAGGTTGTGCTCCGATTGCGGCACTTCTTGACTCTAAACTGAAAGGGTGCTGAGAAATAAACTTTCGTGTCTTGTCCCTAGTTTATTGCAAGGCTCATCCCTTACTGGGTGCCGGTGACCCTTTTTATTCAGTCTCATTTCTATATTCGTTACTTTAATGTAGCAACACTAAGGAGCCGTGAAGCGCAATGTATGTAAAGGTCACTACAGATCAAAATTAAACTGGGTACTTAGATTATTCATTCATCGCAAATAAAAAAATTGGAAAGTTTTGACTGGTTGTTAAAAACATCATCGGTAGCCTTTGAACCTTAATGATTGCTGAGGTATGGCGTTCTGCTCTATTTTAACTAACTTATCTTCCTCGGTACATTGAATGCTCAATCTTGGAGACAGGATATTTGAAACGTTTTGACATTTGTACAGTTACACGTCTAGATCTATTTCGCCGTGGTTCGGACTTGACCTCTGCATCTCGACTTCTTCTGTCTAGGCTTAGGCAACCTGGAAGTATCCCAGCCATCATGCTTCTTTCTTTCGGCTGGCATGGCAGCTAGGCACCGAAAGGGTGTTACGGCTGAACGATTTCGATTTCACAAGAACTCACTAACGGTTGGCTTCAGGTTTTCGGACTCGTGACCTCCTACCCTCCGTCAGGTTTATACCCCTGTGACGCCAAGAAGGCTGTGCATTAAACCTTACTGATCAATTATTGTTCTCCATAAAAGGCAAGATTCGCCATAGGGTGTATTCATCCCCTACTGAATTCAAATAAGTAATCGGTTATGTGAAGCACCTTCTCTGGGCCTTTATATACATATGGTTGTCCCGTACTAAACAGTTGGCTCTTTGATACAGGATCCAAATATTTCTACCGTTCTTTTGCTTTCTATCTCATTCAATTACCGTGATGAGCAAAGCGCTAAGAAACTGTCAATGCATTCTAATTATCTCCGGTACATTCAGTATGTGTGGATTAAGTCAGTGTGAAGAATTCCACGCTGACTTGTGAACTGAAGTAATGTTCTATTAATAATAGACTATCGTTTACGTAGGCTTCGGCTATTCAAATTGCTGGAGGACACAAGTAATTTTTAAGGTTCCGCACTGCCCCGGCATTCGTTATAACGCCGTGCCCGCTCACTGGCGTTACGGACCTTTGTAAAAAAGCTATCCTGACCTTCAATATATTGCATTTTTCTCGCTATCGTGTACTGAAACCGCTATCTGCAGACTTCACATGCCCCAATTATTTTCGTAAGTCTGTAGGAATGCGTTTAGGAGATTTCGTCCGATTCTGGGAAATTACATGTTAGCCCAAAAGCCATCATTGCTTTGATGCCCGAATGGATAGCGAAATGCGTCCTGTAGAGGGCCCTAACGGGCTTTTTCACTACTCGACGTAATAACTCACGAATTTGTCACGGTGGTAATTGAAATAGAACCACTTATGTCGATTGGAAAGACTATCACCTATATCAGTAATAACAGCAAAACGCGGGTAGTTTCCGTCACCGGACCCCCAAAAAAAGCTGAAGTCATGGTACGCTTCTCCAATGCTGAGGAATTTGGAACGTTATTTCTGGAGTGCTTAAGAGACAACCCTATTCTCGAGGAAAACCAGACATCTTCCAACCGAATTCTGTGGGATATTTAGTGCGGTAAAGACTCAGTTATTGAAAATAGCTTTTCCTCTCGCATTTCCAAGTAATATATCCATTTTGTGTTTCGGGCTGTGAAAAGACGTTTTACAAAATCGAATTCGGTATGTCGACCGAAAAAAAGGGAGGTTGGAGCATGCTTTTCCCCCAGTTTTTATTTCATGTTTATTGAGGTGTTGAGTTTTGGATGAATCCAGAAGCTCCCAAACTAGCCAAGCTGGCACACCCCGCTAAGTCTCATTAGCAACTGCAATCAGTCTGGTCAAGGAATCCGTAACAGAACGCACGGAGGGATGGCAACTAAAATGAGTACTCACTGACGTGGTCGGTGTCGTTCACGCTTCACACCTATCGAGTATCCGTCCAAAACAGCCACTAACATCGCGAACGCTAATATCCCTAGAATACTACTTTTCATCAACAGTTCATATACTACGCTGATGCAAGCTATCACCTTGAACACGCGATCATCCCCACTTTCCCTCCCATCGTCACTGGAGCGATAACTGAGACAGCTTGGATTGCCTCAATCAGTACGCGGCTTGCAGGTGATGCATGACAGGACTGGCTTCCCTGTAACTAAGGCGTAGCATTTCCTCGAAATTCCATTGCTAATAAATGAGCATACAAATCATAAGCTCAGTTGCCTAAGTTCTAGGGGATAGTTTTTTTCCGAAGGACTATTCGACTGGTGCTGAATTTCTCAGGCCTTAAACCATCGCGCTTTGCTTTTATTACGGTATTTTTCTTCAGTCCTTTACTTCCGCCATATTTGTGCTCGGATTTATCCGGATCTGCATTCTTTCTGTTTCAATGGCGAGGACACCTAGGATTTGTGTACATTTCTTTGACTATGAGAGGTTTCAGGTTCAGAATAGCGGGGACATTGTCTTTTGCTGCACTTCTGCCCGACACCGTTGTGCGTTAAAATCTGTGCTGATCCTGTGAATACCTATTGCTTTGAGGCTTAAACTTCTGTCAGTCAGTATCATTTGAGCTGATAGCTATCTCTTTTCAGTTCCTGACTGCGTTGAAGACAGGTGCCCTGGTATGGCGCCCTCAAAAGGGCTGCTTCTTTCCACTAGCTACTCGCAATTGGTGGTCGCTGTAACAGCTTGGATAATAAAAGTGATGAAGCCGCATATCTTTGATGCTCAAATTTGTGCAACTTCATACACACTGGCTTTGACTTCCGTTTGATTGCCTCGTGTTCTTTTGACGTTTTACATCTCTGATTGATGTTGACGTGTATTCGAAATACAGGCCGTACGCATCTGGCAAGGCATTTCGTCACCGTGTTTTGTGAATGGTTTTGTGAATGATATTCCGGTAACTTGCGCACAAACACCTATCTAGCACCAGAACTCGGAACGTTCCTCATCACTTTATCTGGCTTTCTAGATGAAGTAAAAGATAATTGTACTAACAGGAGGATTCCCTTCATGTGTATTTGAATTGTGATATATATTCTCTGCTGCGAAGCCATCAATAGATTGCAGGTTACTAGCTCTACCAAAATCGGTCTAACCTATAATCGGACTATTTCATCCTCATTTCGAATTCCTGTGAATCTTAATAGGCAAAAGGTGAATTCCTCCTTTCATTCCAGTCCTTAGTGTCGCGCTTCAAAGGCATCGGAGTAGATTCCACGACAACCACGGGGATGCTTCGTTGTGGCGCGCAAGCAAGTTCCATGCTTTCCTTCGGTTCCTCAGGTACTGGTGCGATTGGCAGTGGAGATGTTGCCGCCGTCGTTCCCACTGGTGTCACTACAGAATCTACTGACGCCACCGCTCATACCAACGACACTTGAATTCCTCCATATCTGAGTTCACTAGAATTATGCCGCTCATCCATCTTTGATTCACTCTCCGTCCATCCACTCGGCTGTTTTGTACCATGTCATACCTGATTTTTTGGGTGAACCACCACCAACTCCCACTCGGTTGACAATTACCTCACTTATCGCTTCATGATCCGGTCTGTTTTTGGACATCGTCCCACACAGGCCATCCTTCCTGTCTCGATCATCAGTATAGCACAGTTAACATACGGGTTCTATGTGATCTGCTACGTTTTATTTGCATCGCCAATGAGTAGATCGCTAATCAATGAGTCCAGAATGAACTTGTGACAATTTTGTTTTCTAGCATCCAGTCCGTGCTACCATGCTAGTCGTACCAGTTCATTTCCAGACCCTAATTAACAAGCACGTTGCATATTCGATAATCATTATTTTTCTATGTGATCGACCACCACACCTCCGCCTCTCTCTTTCTAATTCCCGCTCGTTCTGCTAACCGTACTTGTTTGGTAATGCTTTCGTACCCTGTTTGCCAAAAGTGGGGAGCAGATTCGTGCTATTTTACTCCCACTGTCCCACTGACTTCCATTGGTCGAAATCAGGCCAGACCTAGGCTCCTTCGGCGGGCACGTCTCGTGTATCCTCCCGGTTCGTCGGTTATCTCCAGAGATCTGGACGCATTTGGTTAGCGGCGTGAAGCCCTCACCATCTCCATCTCGAAACTATTCGTCCGCACGTTTTCAGTTATCCGAACACTTACATTTCTAGTTCGCGTTGACTACTCTTGCCCGCCTACCCGAGCCCATTAATCTGCTCCAGAATCGTTTTCGTACATTTTACACGTTTAGAGTATCTACTGTTGCTCGTGCCTCCCTTCGCCCATCTGAATCCTTCATATGAATTATAGTCGTCGATTCACTGTCGCCTTTTCTCTGGGCAAATTCATTATGTAGTACTGTGTCCAGTACTGTGTGATTAGTTTTCTCTTGGGTTTCTTACAGATCGTCTACACGTTTACCTCGTGCACTCACATGTCCAGGTCTTACCATTACTATTACTACTACAGGTTGCGCAGCACATGTCTCTTGTTCGTTTTTCCAGAGTTTGGTTATTTTCTCTCTCCGTCTTTATTCTCGTTTTCTCTGCATATCCATATCGCGTGCATGCACCCCCACAGCGATATGGTATTTTGCCTATTCACCACCGTATGCGTATACATATATTTATACTTTGTTCTCGATATTGGTCTGATCGATACACTGTTGACACCACTGTTTGTGTTCGTTTTCAGTCAAGCCAGTTCGAAAACACCACAAGAGGGTTCCCCTAGCATAGTACATGTAGACGTATATGTGCTTGCGTATAAAGTTATCCTTCTGTATAGATATACACTCGCAGAAAATATCGCCTTACAGCTATGAAGCTCGTAGAAACAGTCTACAGGTAATCTGCCCGCGATGAGGACGGCTGTTTGTGTTTATAGCAGAGTCAACTTACGTCTGCTTCACTCGAATTTGAAGCCGGCGCTTCACAACAACCCTTTTCTGAAAAGACCACATATTGTGTTACAATTGATACTCTCTTCAATCCTATCTCCCGAGTTCCCCCAAAGATGACGGTAATCAAAGAAAATGTATAACCTGTTCGCGCTTCGGCTCCTCTTGACGACCTGTCGGTAGAGCTTGCAAAGTCGAAATGGGCAGCAGAGGTTCCACTACGGCATTTCGCTAAGATATATTTAGAGTTCAAACCAGATGTATGACGCTTTAACTTTCCGCGATGTTACACCTCCCAATTTTGCACAGGAGATACTTTTTATCTAGTCTTCGACACTAAATAGAGCCTGTTCACAGTGCCACATCCACGGCCTAAAACAGTGCACTACTCTTTCGGCAGCTCATTTTTCATTTGTGCTCCACGGAAGCAAAAGGGCCTTATTCCGAAAAACGTCGTTTGAGTTGTGCTTCGACATTGCGCGTGGGTTGATCAGTTATCGAGGGAGTCGAGCTTCATCCTGGAAGAGAATTCACACGAATGATGACACTGGTCTAAAGGTTGCAGAGACGAGGATCGGTTAGGAATAACACGGGTTTCCGTACCACTGACACAATGAATGCTCCGTATAGGAACGGGCGACAGTATACTATCCATAGAACGGGTATATTGCAGTGGTGAACACGGTCACAAGTGAATTCTAAAGACATGACGGGCTCTGATAATGAATAGCTGGAATAATAAAACAGACAGCAGTTACAGTTTGGAAGTGATACCCGTTGATTAGAGCCTGTAGGTGAAATCGATGGTTTCACATTTCGACCTGGGCGATTGCAAGGATCGGTGAAACAGGTTGGCTAGATGCATGGCAGAAGACTGGCCCATGCTGTTTGTCTTCCCCCTCTGTGAAGTAGTTTTTCGACGAGGAGGTTCAAGGAATTACTTGTAGGGTTCGCATGGTGTTCGGTGTCCCGCGGTGTTTCAAGATATTTAAGGGGTTTGGTGTTCGACCCGTGTTTCGTTTGTAGTTGTGGTCCTGCATCAAGTCCAGTTTTTCAACAATCCATTGCATGTTCCGTACTCGGCGTGAGTCTCTGGGCCCGGGCCTGAGCGTTGCGACGTCGATCCTGGTACGAGGTGCTGATAATGATAATCACTGGCAAGAACGAAACCGCCTATGGTAAAATATATGGTTTTTGTGTATCTACTTGGTACTGCCTTGCGTCCTGAGTGAGGGAGAGTCGATATGTGTCGTACGCAGTTCCCACTTTCCTATCCAGCAACATTCTGCCGAATATTTTCACATGGATACTTTAGTAAAAATGCAAATACAGCACTCTTCTCTTGGTCTTGGTGCGGCACTTTTAAACGTACCTACGTCCGACCTGTCCCTTGGATTGGAGCGGTATGGTGGAGCGCAACTGATGAATACCATGTCTGTGACAAAAGCTATCAAAATACTGTAGAAGTGGATCGATCCATGATTAGGAGTGATTGCCTCTGGTAACCGGTCAATTTCCGGATGTTCGTCACCGTAGAGGCTTCCAGGTATAAGCTGTGCATCTGGCCGTTGAGCTGACGTACTATAGGAATCCTGTAGACGCTTACCAGTACACGTGACCAGGAATTCATTTGGTCAGTATATCCTTTGCCATCTGGATAGCAAGTCGTGTTTCGTACCTGACTGGGTTTTCGCTGCAGTGGTGCAGTTGGAACATGCTCCGCAGCACGATACCAAATCTAGATAAAAATTTGGCGAATGAACAGCTTTGCGCCATTGCCCTCATCCCCGAATATCACTCGTCTGACCTTTCTGATACCAGTTGCTATAGGGTCTTCAGAATTTTTACGCCTAAGGAGCATGATCCAACGATTAACGTGGAGGCTTGCCTGTTGCATGTGATTTATATTCGTTTGCCAAAGCCATGCTTTTTTGCCCGGATCCAATAATCATACTCGCTCAGTTCCGTGAGAATTAGGCCTTATTTGCATCGGAAGTCTCGGTCGACTCTAATCAAGAACGGTTACAGAAACACCCTTCTGCACAAATTCCACCAACTTTGGGAAGATGGTAGACGCTGTTTTCAATTTGAAAGAAGACGGTTACATCGAAATTGTCCTCTATGAGGCAGACGTTCTTCCCATCTCTCGGAAGCAGGAATTCCTAGGTATGCCTCAGCTGAGTCAATCTTCACGCCATTCAGTTCTGAAAATAAGTCCTCAGGAACTGAAAGAGAGCAACTGTGCGTTTTTCAGACACTATTCAATCTAACTTGACCTCATGATAGTTCCCCCATTCATTTGCTTATTCCGTCCATGCACTTTTTATCTCCACTTGTTTTGCTCATCTGTACCCGCCATTCACCTTGCCGGAAAGGCCGTCCCGTCTGACACTGGTATACTAGCGTGTGTGTGTGTGTGAATGTGCGTAGCTGACCTACTTACCTATGCGTGTTTGTGTCCAGTTTGCTCAGTCTGCACAGACTTGTACTGTCATGAGTTCCGTGTGGTTGCATCGCCAGTCAGAATCACGAGGCTATCCTCGGAGGGGAGGACACTACCTGGGACAACTACAGGGCCAACATTCTGCTCGCCGTTGTTTAGTTTGCGAACCTTGGCACTGCACTATGCCGGTCAGTGACAGACTTGTGTACATGTTGACGCGACGAACGTAGACGATTGAGGTTTGTTGTATAACTCTGCTTACCTTTGTGTAAATAGTGACGTAGACTTTCGAACCCAATTCGGGATCGTCAAACCTACGCGTCACTCCGTATCGGGAACCTCAACATAAGCATAAGCGTATAGTACCATTGGTCCGCTTGCCGACTACGATGGAAGCAGCCAACGAGGAATGGTTGATTGGTTCTATTCCACTTGCCTACTGAAGACTATCTATGGTTCCCACCCAACTACTTCGGATGCAGCATATGGGATCTGGCATTTCAATTGAAAGGCAATGACGACCCCTGGTCGTAGTGTCGACGCTGCACTGGCCTTCGTGCCGCGGCCATCGGCGAAACCGTGGAATTCCGTTGTCAGGCTTACAATTGGCTTTGATGATCTAACGGTTTACCCTAAACACAGCTATGCGATTCAGCCGCGCCCCAGCAAATCCACTACCTGTTACACTCTTTGCTAGCTGGTTTTCTAGTATACTGATAAATGTCAAGTTTTCTTAAAGATAATTGCTATGTCTGAGGTAGTGTATCGAGGTGGTTTCATTACTCTACTTATCCTGGGCTCCATGGCTCATTCAGGACAATACTTGTTTTGTGCGGTACCGCAATGAGAAGTCGCCGGAATGTTTCTTCCGTTGCCGCGACTCCTGTGCCCACGTCGAAACCGCCTGGTGCGGTCGTTCTCAACCGGTTTCGCACCGTAATAAATCATTCCTGCATATTTTGCTGATCCAAAGAGTACAAAGACTACTGATAAGTAGTAAACAGAAAACTTGCCACTTTTTGTACTATTGATTTTTTCAAATGCAATCCATGTGGAGAACAAAACCAATAAGGATACGATGCTTTTGTTCCTTATAAGAGCTATTTCAACTATTAGGACATTTGCTGTCTTTTAGGGAACGTGAAGGAACACACGAGGCGTCATTTTTGCCCCAGTTCGCTTCGTTTCTTCACCCAGTTCTGATCGGTTTTGGTAAATGCGACTTTCAAAGGTACATCAGCTCACTTCACTTCCAAGTCTTGTCGTTCAGTTGGCCAGATAACGGAAGAATAACCTCATTTGCAAATCAATTTGGTTTTGCGAGAGACTCACCTGGAACCCAGCTGAATCTCTCGTTTGTGATGTTTCCATGCGACTGAATGTGCTGCACCAGGCCGCCTCATGTTCCAGAATAACTTGATCGAAATGTGATGAAAGTGATAAGGTAGTTCGGCTCGCTAGAACCATCTGTATACGACTCAAAGTCGGTGGTGGCGATAATGTCCCAAACATTTCGTGCTTCCATGGGTTCTTGATGTCGGGCATAACACTTAGGGCCACGTCTTAAAACCTTAACATTCTCCCTCTCGTTTGGATCGATAACTGCATATCCTGGGACAAGGATAAAATGCAACTTGATTATTTCACAGCTAATCACTTAGGAACCTACGAAGAGATGAATTGTGGATGATCAGGGCTGGCTTACATCGTGATTAACAAAAACTGCCCTGACACCAATTATAGTTGGCCCGCCGAATAGCACAACGAAAATCAGAGTGATAGGGAGAAGGAATGATGTAGAAATCATCAACCAACTGGTCAAACTAGCACTGTGATGAAATCAAATTCGGCTTCGCGACAAGCCCACCAAGTAACCTGTGGAACTACGCACACGTACCACATTTCAGGTCGGACGTGAGTAGGCGATAGGATGTTTTACCTTGCTGGTAGATCATTTGTCAGGTCTGCTGTCAATACTGAAATATTCATTGTCGTGTCGACAGACCCGTTCTGATAATGATGCGGCGATGAACAAGGAGTTTTTCTGAGCGATACTCTGATTTACACACGAATTTGTTCTTTTGACAGGAGACTCAAATAAATCAGGCTGAATCTCTCGTTTATAATGAGAGTACTTGTCGAATTTCTGTTTAATTTGAATTCAAATAGAACATAAAGTTGACAGGAACTCGAGGACTGCGCCTACCAGATGAGCCCCAAGAGGGGCAAAACTGGTCATAGGCTGTCGAATTCTTTTCAGCAACCTTATGAGTAGTGTGTTAGGCCTAGAGTTGTCGTGACCTTTTTAAGCGTTCAGTCCGGTAGACGCAATGGGTAAGTGCGTGGTCAGGCCTGCAACACCTGAAATCTTGAGACGAATGTGAGGGGAACAAAGATAAGACGATTGTTACTCGCACACAAAATGTAACATGTCTTCTAACACGTCACCTTTCGCTCTGTGTGGAATTCCACTGATAAGCTCTGAAACAAGGCAAGACACATCTTGCAGAGTCAAGATGCACTCCTCTACTATACCAATAGCATATAAGACTCGGTAGTTGCCGGTCAACAGAAACCAGACTTAGGAATAACGAGGATGAGTGCGAGTTTATTCAAAGATAAGAGAAATCGGTCCAAAAATGAGCTTTATGTTGTGGGTGTCTTCAAACCTTCAACCTCCACCTCTAATAAACTGGAATTTTTTATTATCTTTCGCGCAGATGAGAAACACTACGTTAGGCGAAGTAACAAAAAACTGCCCCAATTTCTCTTTATTTTCTTTCGGGTTATGATACCAATTTCTGTCGATTTCGATATCTAGATGAACAAGCTGACTTGAATTCATAATATGTGTTCAAGTGAGATCATTTTTTTGAACCACTCAAAGAATTTCAGAACAACCGATTTTTTACCTGTTACTCTAGTTCGCGTCCAGTTACCAACTCGCTATCTAAACTTGAGAAGTGTTTTTTGTCGACTGTTCATGCGAAGATTCTGCTCTTTCAAGTGCAGTGTATCCCGCTACCTCATCAGTTCGGCTAGACTTAGCAGTATTTCCGTAAGACAGTTGCGGAGCTAGATGTGTTTCATTCATTCCGGCATCTGATTTCTCGCGCACTGAAAGTGAGGTCAATAGTTACCGTAAATCCATGTTGGCGTTTTGTTTTGCCGCTGTTTACTCTGGCTATCCCAACTCCCCTAAGCCTAACATTATGCGAACTGGAGCTGAAAGACAATGGCATAGACTTACACCGCCGACCGCATGCAGTAAGATCCTGCGACGATGGCACTATTGCCAAAACCTAGTTTCAACAGCCCAACAGCAATTGTGTCGTGCCCACTATCTACGCGAATGTTGTGCGTCCCTTAGCTCAAGAAAACGGTGCAGTTCTCAAAGCCTGTTCGCATCACAAAAATGTCCACAACCAGTGGCGCTTTAAAAATGCAAGCTGTTTCTACCAAACTGAGCAAGAATGGATGTGACCAATTGGCTGCACGAAACGTGTATTTATCTATCTGAACAAACTAAGAAAAACGAAAAAGCAATGTCACGTTTGGAATCAGGTTCTTCATAGTTCTGCGCACCTAAACGATACATGTGACAGCGTATATCGACCTGAAGTATAGAAGAAACATCAAGTTCTATGACAAGTTCACTACGTCACAATCTAATAGAAACCTTCAAGGAACCAGAGGCTGGCTCCTAAGCGAGCGAAAGTTAGTCACTCGACTGGACAGTCGACACGAATCATTGCTCAATAATGACTGTGCGACGGGAAGGCTGAAGTGCAGCAACAGGAGAGCTTTCGACATACGCCTCTTCAACAGCCACAGCATTTGACATGGGTAATCCAAACGTATCTAAGAGAATGTTTATAGCTTACACACAATTATCACCGCCGTAATCTTTGGACCCATACGACTGACATGCATGGCTATCTTAGATTCAACCAACGTGTGGTCTAGCAAATAATCCCTGCGGACTTCGACAACCACAGTAATCCAGCCTTACCTAAGGCCACAAAAGTTTGCTATGAATCATTTGAATAAAGCTCGCATGATTTGTCAGTGAACACACCGGCTTTACGCCTGTGAATTCAGTCCAACTCTGCCCTTGCATGATCGCAGGGAATCAGGGGCGGTTAATCATGTTCTTCACAGGAAAACTCCACCTGCTGGTTTCTGACTGAGTTTAGATGAATTTTGTGTCGAATATATGTCTACAAAAATGTAGCCAAAATTTCCAATATACACTCATTTAAAAATTAGCTCGAGTTAGGTAGAATTCCACTAACTTTTCCTTCACCCTCTATCTTCTGAATTGCTTGGTTAAAGGTGACGAAAGATTTCTGTCTGGCCGTCGAACTTGGAATGGCTTGCTGGACTGCAGATGTGATCACTGGCTAAAGGTTTGCAAAAATGGCTGAATTCAGCTGACTGCAGTTGTCAGTGTAAGTACACATTTTGGAGCTGAGTTCGTTGAGGAAACCGATAATATTACGCATGGGGATAAGATCCGATCATTCGGAATGTAGACATGGCAATTCTGTTACTGTAATGATCCAGCGCGATCTGAGTAAATTCTGTCACATGGGACGTGTGGGGATGGGTATGGACACGCTCTAGTTTTAGATTGGGCCTTTGCAGCTTCAGAATATTTTCGCAACTTTTAACTAGTAGTTCAGTATCCTTTTCTATGTGGAGTTGTATGCCCAGTTGTGGGCACTAGCCTTCAGGCGGAATATGGTTGTTCCAGAATCCCGAAATCACAGTCCGTCCACCGATTTTGATTATTTCCAGTGTGGTGCAAGATGATTTGTAACTCTCACGACTAATGAGATGCAGCCACCCAGTGTGCGAGCGAAGCATCATACCGTTTAAAAATAGAATTAGACTGAGTTGCCTGACGAATTGAAGGGTGGCCTGCTAAAAGTCTGATAAAAATGTGCTAGACATCTGTATCCGTCAATATGCACGAGTGCATATTGAGTGCATCTTCTCCAGGATCATTACCGGTCCTGGAGGCAATTACTGTCCCAAAGTGCGTCATCCTGACCAAATTTGTTTGTGGGAATCTACCATGACGTGAGTAAGGTAGTCCAGCGTTGCAGCTTATTTCCGTATGTACAGAAATACTCCTTTTGGAGAGGGGGAGGGGCAAGTATGGGTGGTTGGCTGTTGATGCATGCAAAATGTAAATTTTCGTTCATGCAACACTTGTTTGGAAATTTTCAGTCACACAGACCAAGGCCGATCCTTCTTTTTCAGTCCGACTGTAATTTCGTTCCGCATTGGAAGATGCATGACAGATGTATGACAGACTGTTTTTTGCCGTCCTTCTGGAAGTACCAGGGCAATACCTTTCTCAGGTCCGTTACAATTGGAGATATTTTGAGCACCATGCGTGGAGTAGGGAGCTGTCCTCAAACTATAGATTTGCTATGAATGCCGTTCTGTAGAGTGATGACCAACTCCATTTACCATTCCATTGAAAGGGATCATTCAGTTAAACACGCAAATTGTTTGACTTAAGGAGAAAAACGCTGTAGTAATTTACGATCAGCAGAAATGATTTTATCGGGGCCTTCCGGTGGATTCCGTGGAATATGCGATTTCAGCAACCTCCGCTGGATCAGATCTGCCCACAGTGCTGTTTACATTGAGTCCAACATGGCTAATACAAAGCGTGACTAATTCACATTTCTACCTTTTTACTGCAAAACTTTGCTGCTTGGCGAGTTGGGGCACTAAGTGGTTTACCTACAATAATAAGGTCTAATGGAGATTTCGTTCTGCAGTTGATGCTAATCTATTCTGAAAAGCCTAGAAGTACTGTACAGCTGTTTCATCCTTATTCGGGATCATCAGCAGTGCGCATCTCACGAAACTCCAGAGAGCCTCGAACCCGTAGCTTCCCGGCTACAAGTTGGAACTCTTAAGCATTCAGCCACGAATGGCTGGAAGGTTGCGGGTCCGAGACTCCCTAGAGTGTTGTGAGTACTGCTGATGATTCCTAATAAGGATGAGACAGCTTTTTAGTGCTTCTCGGCTTTTCAGCATAGATTGGCTTCACTTACAGGCCAAAATCTCCATCAAAATTCCCAAATCCCTTCACACTACCAGCAGTATAATCTTATCATGTATCCGACTGTGCAAGATGAACTGTTAAGCATGGTAACGATCGTTTATTTGAAAACAACTTGCGCACATTTGGTACCAATGGCAGTCTGTTATAAGTGTAGTGCTGGTAAGGAGTTCTCGAGCGCTTTGTAGAAGTCAGCTGCGGGTTCGAACTCGATATTGGTTTAAAAATTCAGACCTTATTCAATTGCATAGAAATTCTTCTGGAAATGATAGCGGAAACTGGGGTGTTGGGGGCACATCATTCATTCCCATAGGGCACTCACGAAAAAGTTTCTAAACACCCAGGCTGAATAGCAATATTTTACAAGCAGTCCAGCTTGGCACTTGACAGTTCACTCGCAGAGTACGAGACCGGAAGTCGTAAACGGAACAAAAGTTGTTAACTGCATCCTATATTCTCCCAATTCTTCGGTTTTGTTTCCTGAAGGTGCCATCCCAGTTTACATTCGAAATTCGAATGAAGCCAGCGTCTAAGTTCGAAGCAACGGTCACTACTTTAAAGATGGAGCCATTTGAGGTTGAACTTTGTAGACTACACGCAGATTGCGGGGGAACCTCCCGTAAGCCTAGCTATTCTGTTGGATCAATGCAAGAACTCTCAAGTTCCCGATAAACATCGTTTTACATACAGTATGGAGATAAGTAGTCATGACCGCACATCGCGTTCAGTGGTTCTTATTTAAAGTTCAGCCAGATTGGGAAACCACCAGTTTTTTCCACCTAGACAAATTCACCGTGTTGCGCTAGCATTTGAGTGCACTTCAGAAATACATAATTCATTCCCACGCCAGCCACGGAAAACACCTAACTACAACGAACTTTTATGACCGGAACGTTTCAGAATGCCCTGAATGTGCTTCTTCGAAGAGAGTGTAATGCGTCATTTAAAGTAAGGTGTGAATAGATTGAGTCGTGATAAACACCGGGACAAAAATGACCACGAGAGGCAAAGTAGTAAGGTAACTCACTGACAATGGATGTTTATCCTGAGGCATTTCAGGCTATCGATGTATGACGATATAAAGACCCACCGATGAAGCTCCAACTGGTGTAAGGAACGATGGTTGTGTCGGGTATTGTGTCTGCACAGAGCGCAATTTTGCCATTGTTGATCTGTAGGCCTTCGAATTTGCCGGTGCACACAAGATTTAATTGCTAGCGGGAGTCAATTTCCATGTAAGTTCTAAAAGGATGAATCCAGGGTGATTCAGCGTGTTCTGCAGGATTAAATTTTGGAGTACATGATTTTGTAGTTGTTAGGAATTGATGCATTTTCACTGTCCATATTGTCCGGTGGTGATTACTCAAGTCTCCTGGATTCCTCGCCTATAGCGGTTCTGAAGTTTAAGTGACTCTGTAATACCATACAACATCTGTGTCTTGTTGTGGTCTTCATCAGTTGCACCACTTTTATATGTTCAGGTTAGAGTTTTCGTTTTTTGATTGTTCTGCAGTGAAAACGATAGATGAGTTATGCTTTCCTAAAGTGAATTTCTGGTTCTTATGACGGAGCTAAGGTTGAAAAATTCGGCAGATAATACGCTCGGTTGAAAAAGTCGCATCCGCTGTTGATTCGACTAATGCAAGACATGGTTTCTCCGAGAGACATGATAAATCCTGCGACAGTCGTATAGAACGCTGAAAACTGATATCCTGTTGCCAAGATTGCAGCTTAGTGCCATCACTGCTTTTGGTAACATAAAATCTCGACAGTTTTCCGGCGGTCTAAGATTACAGTGATTGGCTTGTTCAGCGATCACCAGTTTCTGCATGAGAAGATGCCTTCGTTGACAAATACACAAGTATCACGTAGATCAATAAAAGTCTCCGTAACCTTTTAACAACACAGAGACCCCTATCAGACTTTTATCTAGATTCTTACCAATATCTTCCTCAGTGTCAGTTGGGCTGGTGGAGTTGGATGTGAAACAGCTATCGTTTATAGTCGGACTGACATTGCTTCAACTATGTTCACACACCAGAATAAAAAACGGATAAAAGTCCCAGAGGCTAATACACTAGGCAAGCAAACAGTAGTCATTCTTTTAAGCGAAACAATCCAAAGCATTGGTCAATAGCGAGCAAACAAATATGGACGACCGATACGCATACATGCACGACTGCCATCGAGTGTACGAGTAGTGGTTAGTGTTAATGACCACATAGTTAGCTGCGCGTCCGCCAATCTGTCTCTTCAAACACACCAATCTTCAAGTGAAAAATCCCTCTGAATAGATGCTACCCTTCTGAGAAGCCAAGTTAGTGGCTTCCCCCGGCAACGAAATAATTTTGAATCTCCTAAAACGAGACACCCTAGAAGAGGTCACAAAGCTACTTTCTCTCTGGGGCACGATTTTCTAGGGAATTAACATATCCTCTGACCGAAAGATGCGAATTTTTAAAACATGTCGACCGCTTCTGGAGTGATTTGAAAGATATCTTTAAATGAACTACAAATTAAAGTTACAAAGATCACGGAGGAATGTCAATAGACGATTTTGCCAGGTTAGTAACCTTAGCCGTGAGGGGTCTTTCGCGGGGTAACTGCACTAGCTGTTGCTTCTGCTTTCACACCACTCCTTCCCATTCTGTCTTTCAGAAAGAAGTTTTCTGAACAAATCTGGTTAAATAAAGCAGTTTCTGTTTTTAGTCATTCTGAATTATGAATACTGACTAAATACCTATCATATGGTTCGTGATATTTGCCTAACATTCACAATATCTCAAAGATAATTGTAGGATTTGAAATACCATTGTTTCTGAAATATCTACTAGCATTTTACGCAATGTACTACTCATAAGGTTGCTGAAAATTCTTCGACAGCTCACGACCGGTTTCGCCCTTTTTGGGGCTCACCATTATTATCAGCATTATTTGGATTCGCGCGCCCCATTTGCTTCCCTGAAACACCATTACTCCTCCCGTTAGGAACCAATGTCTGTGCTCCGAGCGCATAGACATTACTGTCCTTCTTTTGGGGGACCTTGAGACCGTGTGCATCAATAGCTCAGAATCATCTGGTAGACCAGTTAACCAATAAGTGATTGGTACATACTTAGTCTTTTTACATTTCACCGTAAACGTGGCAGCCAAGTAGCATAGCTGTATGTTTGGTATACAGTGCGTAGCCGAATAGATAAGCCGAGAATCGTTGAGTGGTAGATGATCTTTTTGCCAGTGTGATGTCCTGTGAAGTGGGTCACCATATCGATTACGCGGGACTCATGTTCCGCATTAGCATACAGTGGTTATGATACTGCTTGGAATCCATGCGAGACAATTTGTCAGGGCATAATACATGCCCGTTGCTTACCTTCTATGTATCCACTGACAGAGACAAGAACAACTCATAATGTGGGGAGAACATTCTGTGTAAAACCAAACGGCCAGTTCATCAGCAATAGATTCTATAAAAGCTGTGTGCCTATGTTGAGGGTAGGCGAACTCTATGCATTGATGAACCCGTTACTTATGCAGATTTTCAGCATTGAATCATCCTGTTAATTTATTCATTTTTTGATTATGGAAACAATACATCCAAAAGTACAGAGTGATACACTTACCCAGAGATCCAATTTTTGGGAACCCACCTAAACTAAAGAAAAAATGTAATATATATATACATATATATATATATATATATTCGGTAGAACTTCATTTTATTCGTGATCAGCTCACATGCTTATCTAATGTATCTCAAGATTTTCGAGGGCAAATCAGAATTTTTTCAGCTTAGTCCGTGAGTGATAACGGCGTTCACCACATCTGCGCACAACCACTGAATTGCATATACATTTCAACTCACTTTTCTTCACTTATTCAGCTATGAGCCGCGTATCAAGGTGCGGTATTTCCAGCTGCCACAATTTCATTCACCGGGGATAAAAACCTAGGTGAATGACTGTCACTAACTGAAAACGACGGCTTGATCGTTTATTAACGTCAATTTATTCTGATATGGTAGGGAGTGGGAGGGCTATTGCAATGAAAGCAACAGCTCTGATTCATGACCAACACAAACCGCATCAAAACCGCTGGCCATTAGTTTGTTACCTCCAATGGTCCCTTTCAGCTGAATAACAATCGGCAACGCAAGTGAATCGACTGGTTGGAGATTTTGTGCTTAGTTACCAAGCTATAATCTGACCGTCCCTTGGTTAGATGGCAAATGCCTGGATGAAAGGGGTTCTATTAGGCACACCTCCAACATAACCTATGGAGTGTGACCAGCTAAGCTTTCGTGAGAGAGCAGTACTCATTCTCTCTGCCTATCAGACCTGTCCGAGGTTCTGGTCAGGCACAGAGATTCTCTGGACCTCGACAAATACACTCATTTGCAAATCAATTTGGTTTTCACGGGAGACTCAAGTGAGTCTCTCGTTTATGATGTTCTTCAACTGAATGTGCTGCACACAGGCCGCCTCATGTTTCATTTGGTACGATATTCGAGATATCGCAGTATATTTTCATGAAGGAAACTACTCACAAGGTTGCTCATAGGATCGATCAACATTCATTTGAAGAATATCATAAACGACAGATTCAGCAGTCTGTCGTGAAAACCCAATTGATATGCAAGTGAGAGTATTTGTCAAACTTTGTCCAATGTGGGTTCAAGTAGAACATAAGGTTGACGGAAACTCGGGGACTGCGCCTACCTGATGAGCCCCAAGAAGGGCGAAACCGGTCGTGGGCTGTCGAAGAGTTTTCAGCAACCTTGTGAGTAGTTTCCTTCATGAAAATTCTCTGGACCTCTTCTGAATGAGCGTCTTTGACCCAAAAAACTGAAAAATATCTCTCTACCTTTGACAGCAAGCTGATGTCACGTCGGTGTCACCAATTTTGAAGGTTAGCGAACGCCGCCATGACCATTCCATTTTGGAGGGTGATTTTGTCTTGGAGTCAGAACAGATTTCAGATCAAGAAAAATAAAAGTTCTTGATCTTTAGAAGAGATAGCGCAGTTTAAGCGTTGTAAAGAGCTGAAAGGTGCATCCGCAGCTAGGATGGAACCCAGCTTAATTCACACGAACCTGGTCCTCCAGATGTATGAATCTACTCAAGAAAGCAGTAAGCAAGACGTTGGACGCTGGTACGGCTAGGTTGTTGGCCCGATGGCTTTCGCATGTTAGACATTGAAATCAATACAGCAATCTTTTATTTTGGCAGTACTTCTTTCTACATTTTTTTCAGTTAGACTGCCATCCTGTTCACTGTCTTTTTTTAATGTAATACGAGAGGCAGACTCTCAGGACCAGGTGCTTGGTCAGAATTACAGGGTGAATTGCTGGTGTTGACAGACAGCTGGCAAAAACGTTCCATTCAGGTTTAATTGGCTCTTCTAGAGAGTGAGTTGATGGAACTGAACCGTTCCTGAGTGTTGAGCCCATCGCTCAGAACGGCATATCTGTTGATGAATCAAGGTCAGTTCTTTCACAGTTCATTCCACTAACACTAGTTGCTTGGATCACCTGTACTATCTGTGGTTCTCCCATGTCTCGAAATCTTTCCCCATCTCCAGGATCCTCACCGCCCACAAGCATCCCCTGTCACTCCTGAATCAGTATGAGGCTTTGGGGGCGTCCATGTACGCCGCGATAAACGTGTGTTGCTATTATAGATTATCTGATATCAATAAGAACTACCGGTCGTGCCATTATTCAGTGCCCTTAGGGGTGTGCGAGCAAACTCAAACAGACGGCTTAAAAATTTTTGGGTGACTTTTCTCACATTCTTGCATTCGTACTCCTCTTCAGTACAGATTTTACTAATGAGCACTTGGACAGACTACTTAGTCATCGCTTAACACGTCCGCTGAGATTAACAAAAGACGTAGATGAGTAAAAGTACGCCTGTTTATTTCGTGATAAGTGGTTAGTACTCGTAGTTGACTCTTATTAGTGTTCATCAGAGTGAAGACAATCTAGGCGGTGAATAAAAATAAAACTAAGTGTCCAAAGCGCTGCAGTGCACTATCGGAGGAGTGCACTTTAATCTACTGAAGTGAATAACTCCGAGTAGGCACACTGGGTTCTCATTGAATCACGGTGCCCAGGAGATCATTGGGCTAAGCTCTATAAGGAGCTTTCAACTTCCAGATGGTTCATTAACATTTTCGGTTAATTGTTTGAAGGTCCTACTTGCTACTAGAGGGACAAGACTTTGTTGAATCCACGCAAAATAATACGAATTTAGTAAAAAGCACCAAATAGCCGTAGCAACATTCTACACCAGCATGTGGAAAATTAACTTCATCTCATTTAGCCAGCAGCCCAGCTGAAACTTGATGGTAGGTTCTAATTTGTCTCATCGGAGCTATCACTGAGTCGAAACAAGCTAGCTTTGGCCTTGTCGAATTGAAACCTGAGTAAACTGGTCGTGTCTGGTTTACGAAAATCCGGCAAAGGCTAATACTTCAAGTGTGTAAAATGGGTTTCTTACTTACGTTGGACTTACTGGGGAACGGCCTTTGTAGGAGAATGCTTCGGCCCGCATCTTCCGCGATTATTTTTGGACGAATATCCCCTCCTTGCTGTAGGCGAATGAACCACAAAGAACAATAGCTTTCACTTCTCATAGTGAGACCCATGCCATTAGAAATGACTAGTGTTTGTAGTCAGCGTGAGCTGGAGTGTACGAACAGAGGGGTCTACAGGGATGTAGGTCGATTATGCAGTCAAAGAAAGAACAAAAACTACGAACAATGCTGATACCGACAGACAAATACAGACTTGGAATGAATTTTGGGATAAAATAAAGAATAAAACTATTTTTTTAACTGAACACCAAACTGAAAAACTAGAGCTATATTCACAGTCCGATTTTGGAGTGAAATGGGAACACATGAACCAAATCTGTACTACGTTTGAGTGATCTCGGCCAGGACGTCGAATTCCAGTCAGATATGTAGACACCGAGAGGTCAATGAGTTATAATGTTTGAAAACACCCATTAGGCGTAAGAGACACCTATGGAAAAGCGCTAAAACTGAGTATAGATGCTTTTGAGGTGATAGGTGGGTAGACTGTAGGAGTAGGAGTTAGCTATTTTCACCGCAACCGCTGATAGGACCAGTTAGAAACGGTTGCGCCAGAGCAGTTTGTTGTAATGCGACGCTTCCACATGAATTTGACTGTCTCGTTGAAGCACTCACTGTCATGCTTCAATTTTAAGGGTAACATCTATAGGCTTTTTCGTTGATATCAGGAAAAAACGGAAAACTTCGTATGTTCAGCTACTCTGATGAAAACTTAGCAGACAACATAGGCGCCAATGACATATACTCGGTGAAAAGATAACCTATTTATCTGCTCCACTTGTACGTAATGTTACCAAAGTTTGGTGTACTTTTCACATGCTCTTCAATGGAGAGCCTCATATGGTCTTGCGAAAATCCGAACATAAGGCCAAATTAAGTAACCTCTTGCTGCCGCTTAATAACCATTGTATTTTCAGTAAGTGGTGTTTCGCCAGAAATGTGTAATTGCTTGGTATGTGCGTACCCAGATAGTAAACATTTTCATAGCTTGTATGAAAAAAGCAAACACCCTGCTCCATACATTATAGTTGAGAAAAAATGTAGCTAGCATCGCAAGACCCTTATGATTAGGAATAGGGTTATTTCCAAGTACAGTTATAGAACCTTCCAGAATAGGTGGAAAAATTCACCGAAATTCTTGTTTGTCTGTTCATTCATGCTGGTTTAACTTCAAACAACCCGTCGTTTTCCATCCCATGCTTGGGTTGTTGAGTATTTTTCTCTTTTCGCCTACAACAAGGAAAACTTACATTAGAGCTTCTTTCGCATCTTCTATTGATGTATGTTACATTCTCCTTCCGACCGTTCTGGTAAATTTCACCAATAATTTGACGCCCGCCTCTTACGCTTTCCAATTTCACATATCCTCTGATAAACTTTAGCTACTTTTAAATACTGGAGAACGCATGAGATTGGCGTTTTTCTTGAAGGAGGAGCCAGCCGCAAAGACAGTTCAATGTGGCATTGGCTGGTGAAGTATTGAATACCAGGCACCAGCCTTCCACTGAACTGTTTTAGCCTATGGGCAACAAACCACGTCTGGGTTACTGTTGTGTGACCATGGCACGGGGACAGAAATGGCATTGGACATAATACATGAAACTGTGGATTATCCGGACCTGTCAGAAACAATCGGTGCAATATATCCAAGAAAATCACAAAATGAGAATTAATAAATGATTTCTTTTTCCCAATACCAGGATGGTGCCTATGTGAACAAGCCATCGTTACTCTAATTGGACGATCTTTTTGTAAGTTTTTAAAGGCAGACAGTTTGTATTTCCAGATGATCTATGTTAAACCTCAGGTTAGGAAGCACTGTTTGACAGCAATACGGAGTAATATCCACCTGGGTGCAAAGCTGTATTAGAGGTTGGTATCAGACAGCTGGAAACTAATTCCGTGACAGTCATAAAAGTAATTTAAAGTGGCCATTGTTCGGAGCACTTTGTGAAGGTGTTTTGCGTTACGTACGCAGGGGTCCGAATATCTGATTTCCATCGGTATCTCAACGTGTTCTGCAGTATGACCAGCAGGTTCCTTCCAGAGATGACTTTCCGTAGTCCCCACCGAGATTGCCCTCAAGACAGCCAACAAGCTACCGATTTTTTTTCGCTCAATGGGAATTTTGTTGTTCAGACAACACAGACCAACAACCTCTCACAGAACAGTTCAGGCATATTGTGGGTAATGAAACGGTGCAACTAGGGGCCAGAATGAAGCCGGGACAACTTTCTCAGAATGTGGATCAAGTGGACCAAGATGCAATAGTTTCTCAAACGGTGAGAAAAGATCATTGGAGGCTTCAGTGGGAAGTTTTTCACCAAGACATGAAGTAGGCTCTCGGGATCCGGACATGTATACAGAAATATTTATTCGACTTCCTCGTCGGCGGTCTCGGTCCATTGAGTAGATGTGCGCAGCTAACATGGGGAAAATGTTTCGCGTTGCGGTCCCGAATCAAAGCGCCAAATAAGCGCATATATGTAAAGGCTAGAACGTGTGCGTAATAAACATCTGTTCAGCCGCTACAATACGACATGTTTAAACCAGAACCCAGAGAGGTTTATGCATGGATTCAGGTAGATGACGATTCAAGGATAAATTGCGGTAGTGTCACAATTCTCCCCTTAAGTGGCTTTGCACTTGCACTACGTATTCTGGACGGGTTAGGCTGAGTAACGGTTAAAGAAAACCATCAACATTTGAACTTAGCGCTAACCGTGAAACTGGGTTAGACATGGAATCATGACAGGCAAGGACGTTAGAGGGCTGTGGGCTCACCAAACTTTGCCCAGGTATGCCCTCACGTGGTCTATAATAGTGATGCGCACGAATCGAAGTGCTGGGGTTGCATAGCGGCTAACTAAATCACATGATAGTTAGAACATTACAGCCTGTCCGCTCATGTAAATGAAGGTCTACGGATAGTGAAAACATGCGACATACATGGGCGATTATTGTAGCGATCACTGTAAAAACAGTCAACGAAGAACATCCTGTAGCCGTCTGTGAGTTTGACCTCGGGCTCAAAGAAACATCCTGTGTACGTTCTGGCATTTTAGCAAGGCGGATTCTGCATTCTCAGGACTGCCATTTTTAACAACCCTAGTAAAGCAATTAAATTCTATCTACGAAAGAAAGTGAAATGTTAATTTGTAAAGTAGATTTGGTGAATCATTCTTTGAGGATAATTCTATTAAGTTTCCTTGACAAGGTTCTAGTTATAAGTTGAGACTAACCCCTTAATAGCCCACTATCAGGCTCACCTCTCTGGGGCCCATCAAGTAGGCTGCACCCCAAATTCCCATCACTGTTAGCCCTCAGTCTAACCTTAAACCGTGAGTGAATTGAACATCGAAATGGTGAAACTAAGGCTGGGATATCAGAGTCTCACGTTTACCCTATATTACCGTGTAAAATAGCGTTTAGTCCTACAGGCTGTTGCCCAAGTACGAAACAACCGACAGCAATTCAGAGATGGTGTTTGACTGATGCATCGCGGAAGCTCGAAACCTCTAGTGGACTATCCGTGTGTTCTTATCAGTCCCATGAGTGGTGCGGTATCAAGGAAAATAGCTGCATATCTAAACTTTCGGCGAAACTTAACTATGAACCTGACTCTGCGCTGCACATTACATCAGTAAGTGTTCTGAGCGAGGGATTCAGCTGAGTCTCATCTGTACCTTAGGCATTTATCGTTTTTCTTCACGAAAAGATATTCATCTCTATTACTTAGTTTCATTCTTAAATGTGCCTAACCCATACGGATATATTTTAGTACTGGAGATTGCCATCTAACGGTAAGTTGGACGTTGTAGGATGTAGAAAACTCTGTCGGAAGCTAACTTGTTGATAGGATTTTCCGGTCATTTGTGTTCCTGGCACCTTTCGAACATTGCCTGATCTGTCGTTAGCTGGAAAGAATTCGTTTTCCCTTGTTCTTTGTGACTGCGCGGTGCTATGATGCTGGACCAGTTGAAAGCAACTATTGGCCTGGTATTATTCCGGCTGTTCAAAAAACGTTTCCAAAATCTATATCATAAAGTAACTAAAAACTAGCGGTTGGGTTTTGGTTACCATGTGTCATGTCTGATCATCTTATATGGAGACAAACAAGACAGTTTGCAATTGAATATGCTGAGGGTCTAGCTGAATGCCAGTCGAACTGTTCTTCACGATAGTGAACCTATGAACTACATCCATTTCAAATGTCGACGGAACATGGGATCGAACCTACACAAGTTTGATCGTTTGGCACATCGATTGCTGACCGGATATTCGTCTGTAAGTTATGTCACACTTGGTGAAAGACACTCAGTTGTTGGAATATTCGCTCATTGTCATTAAAAGGACGGTTAACGAACAAATTGTTTTAGGTACTGACCCGAGGATGATATGCGGAAAATAATCTCTTCTTCAGCTGTTTTTTTAACGCACTACTGTGCAACCTACAATGGTGAGAACCGGAGATCCAACTAAATTCCAGCTTAATTATCCGTTTACAATATTGCGCAAGTGAATTTGCTAAAGAAATACCGTCCCACTTTTCGACCAACACGAGATCCGTGATGTCAAAGTAGTTTTCTCGGCATAATACTTCATTTGTTCCGTCCACAGCGTCGTCAAGACGTCTCGTGTCCACGCGGTAGTTGACGATTTTTTTACAAAGCCACTTCTCGAAATGCAGTGATTGGCCGAAACAGCCATTGCTTAGCATCTTCATCAATCACGTCGTCTGATGAAATTGTCTGCCGTGGGTGAATAAAAACATGCTAATTGGTGTATGTTTACTCAGCGCATAGTTTGATGCAAATGGATTGTACTAAGGAATGCACGATATTAAGTCAGGTCACAAAAGCTGTCTTTAAAACTAGATCGATGCTCAATTCGGATGAAGGAAGATTTTAGTTGTCGTAAGATGACATGTGACCTAGCTACACGAGGCTCGATGCCAAGTCGCAAATCGACATTTGTTTACTCGTACCTTATAGATGTGTCAGTCCGATAGTTCAGAATGACAATCACATGGCTCTGAGTGATGTGCGCTTCTTTGTTCTTCGGTCTTACCGTGTCCACGATCACTACCTGATTGCTCCATCTGACTGCAGTGCGAAACACCAGTTCTAATGAGTTCTAATAAGTCTAACCCAAGAGGTTAATAATATTGGTATGATTCTTTGAAAGCCTTGAGTACAAAAATATGGATGACAGTAGTTGGACCAAGAACAGGCTGAAGTTAGTAGGGACTAGATAGCAAACACAAGAGTACAATCCGTTTGACAGTGCGTTATAGTTATGTATCAGTTTGAAACAACACACGGGTCGGTAATCCACCTGCAACGCTATATCCCATCAGGAGTATATGAGGTCTTTGCTTCTAGTTGGAACAAAGGTATACACCAGTCTCTGTTACACAATCCCATTTCGTTTAAAAGATTAACAAAGAATGCTGGATCAAATCGTCCAAGAATACGCTATCAATAAGTATTTAACCGGGGCAGCTTCTCGCACAAATTCGAGACGGCCTTGCGGTGTTATCGACTATGTTCACCAGCTCGTCATTTGACTTGAGGTTGCGACCACACCCGGTGAAAATCACTTGACCTTAGGCCAACCAGTCAGTCAGTGTCTTAGAAGACAACGCTGCGCTTTGATTGGTCAAGGGTGTCGTCATGGTAACAGGACGCCGTGAATGCACCTACCATTCCAACCATACACCACAGAAAAGAGGGTGAGGTAAGCAGTCATTCAATGGGATTTACTATGAAAAATGATTGTCGCACACTGTATCCCCGTAAGTAGTAAGTGTTATGAAGTTAGAAGCCTAAATATTCATTGTGGTTATCAAGATCGCTGAAGACCAAGTAAATTTTATTCAGAAAGGAAGTGCTTCAAGTACCATACTTGCTGCGAATTTCACTTCTCTTTAGACTTCATGCATTTTCCCGCACGATAGGCGTCTGCTTTTGTGGAATGTAGGCCTGTTAATCAATTCCTAGCCATTGTGTTGGTGTGTTAGTTCAGGAGATTCGGCTTTTAGCGATCACTGGTCGGCTTTTTGAAAGGCACATTTCAGGTAGAAAATGCATTTGACACTGAGGAGCTCCAATCCAGTTCTCTATTGATTTCTACCACTTCCAATTTCACTCATTCTCATTTGTGTGCTAAGAGCCAAGATCTGGGTGCTGATCATAGAGATTGATATTTACCGATAAATCAGCTAACTACTGCGTTTAGGTCACGGAGATCGGTCTGTAACTGATGATAGGTCTTCGGGCAAACGATCGATTTCTTGACATGAAGGAGGGTGCTCGAATCACGTTTGACTTTGCGTTTAGGAGGAGGTGTTCGCAATGCACTTTAAGTTGTCGTTACTCAGTGATTCTTTCTTACTTTCTTTTTGCTGATCTGGACGAGTATCTGTCACATCCCGTACGTATTTCGTATACCGGACTGCAAGCAGACTGCCTGAATATGCTTTTGTCTTGGTGTGTATAAAAGTTGCCGAACGCTCAAAATACCTATATATTATGAATCAATGAATCACTTCACCTTTGAATGACAAAAGGTTGCCAGAGCCTATCTACCTAGGGACCTCTCTCCTCCAGCTTCTGTATTTATAACCCGTGAATTGTACCTGAACATGACAAAGGTCGGATTGGCCTGAGCGAGTATGGAACGAATGAAAGGGATATCCACAACAAAACGGTTATTCTCCGTCAATTTCTTTTGCAGCCGGAATGCAGATCTTTCTTTCACTAACATTGAATTGACGTAGGAGACCCCAAACAACAGTTGACTGGCCATACCTAGGTAGCTAAGGTGGTTCACATGATCGGCTGTTTGTTGGCAACAGAGTTGAAACCACTTGCTTTTCCCCTTGTAAAACGTGGCTTGTCGAATAAAACTGTCAATTTTAAACGGAGATCTGTTTAGAAAGTCAGACAAATGTTAAAAAACCATTATGAGCGACTGTTATGAGAATTCTGAACGAACAAGTTTTTAGGTCTGCTAAGTGGACCTTCACAGGCATTTGCAAGTTTCCAGAGGACACTACTATTACCTCAATTAACATTGCTTTCACTCGTTTTTGAAAAACCCGACCGCAAACATAAGATGGCCTGGACTGTGAGAACAGAAATGCTTCGAACACAAAAGGACGGGAACGGTCCATAAAAAACGTACCATCACTGCAAATATCGCTAGCACTCAGGTTGAGTTTTTCGTTTATCAGCTGGCCAAACGAGGAAACTCGTTCACCGATGGAGGCAGTATGCTATTTTTGAACCCAACCAGCTAATTTAGTCTAAACTTTCAGTATTTCGTAATACACAATTGCTCTGAGGATAGAATATTTCGTCGAAACAGTGCCACAGGTAGCCGGTGTAACCAGTGATATGCCTTGCCACATTATGTCGGTAATCTCGCAAAATCTGATATTCCTTAGTGAGTTTGGTTCCGTTTATAGCATGCACAGAAAACCTTTAACAGGAGGCTTTTGAAGGTTAGAGCAGAAAAATTGTCCTTCCACCAGGGATTAGACTGCCCGAAATAAGTATCCAACCTTTTGAGGGTACTGCTTTCGGTTTGGCTGAGCGCCAGCAAATGTCAGCCTCAACATTAGGTGGCTACTCTTGATCTACACTCGCTGATGTGGCTTCAACGGATCATGTATCACTTCACCGATCAGTTTTAGCAGCTGGTGTCGCTGTTTGCAGACTCCTTTTCACTTGAAAGTAAGGGGGACATCCAAGTAAGTCACGGTATCTGCTGGACTCAGAGGACTGGTGATTGCCCCAGCAAAGAAAAATGTTCGGCCAAAACCGTGGTCATCCTATGTTTCTTATCCTCACAAATCATCACTGCTTTCTTCGTTCTGCCGCCAATCATCGCACCAACTCTTCCTCACTTGACATGAGTAGATTCAGCTTCTCATTAAGGTGGGCCTGAATTTCTGAACACACGATCCAATTGTCAGGGTAGGTAAAACCACCCACTAAGGTGTCGTGGAACTGGTAGCCCAGTACAAGAATAACACTCACCACCATGATGAACAATATTGGAGAGAGTGGATCTCCCTGCCTCACTCCTGTGCGGTAATGGACCTTCAAATTCGGGAAGGCTGCTACAACACTCCTATAGGACTGTGCGAAGTACCGAACGAAGCGTGACGATGCTTCAAACGCCACGACAAACCTAACAACTGCGTCATGCGAAACCGAATGGAAAGATTTCGATATATGGACAAACGCCACACTGGGATTAGAAACAGTCACTGAAGAGTGACAAAGCAAAGCTTCTAAAGAGCCATCTCGATGTAGGAATGCAAAATGAAGTAAAGATGGTCCTATCGATCAACAAGTACTTTATGAAAGCATCGAACACGGGTGGGCAACATGGAAATTGGTCTTAATTAGTCCACTGAAATCGAAATTTGGACCTTTGAAACCCGAGTAACCCGGGTACAACCAAAATTGGTTCGCACAACCCACAGATAATAACGGCAAGTTGAGATACCCAGCCACGACATTGGCATTGAACAGGGGAAGCATTTTGGGCATGAGCTTGTCCAAACCTGGAAACATACCGTCCGTCGAGCAGATGGTATAACTAACTCCCCCCTGTAAACGGCTCAGCTAAAACCCAACCCAATGGTAGCGCTGCGGTCGGCTGTCAAAGTGTTTTGGAGCATAGAGCACCCGCATCCAGTACAGTTCGGCGTTCGAAGGTAAGCCGCGATTTACTTCCACGACCCGTTGAGCACAGTACACACTGCATCTTTCTGACTCTAGTGGTATAAGGTGTGGATGGCAGCGTAGTTGGCTCTACAGATCTGCCTTCGTTTGGCGGGCACACGGGGAGCATGCCGGCGACGACGCTGAGAGACAACTTTCGCGTGTGTGGACATACCTTGGATGCATGGAGATCCAGAAGTGATGGGACTTGCTCGGATGTCACGACGCCAGATTGCAACCCTCGTGCAAAGGCCAGAGGTTCGACACTAGAGAGTGAACTGTCACAGTTGGATTTCAGGAGTGCCACTACAATCCACGGTTTGTTTGAATCAAGTGGTATGGGCTATAGGGTCGGACGAATGTGGAGCTGGTTGGGTTCACCTGATGAGCATTCGTGCAGATGGGCTTGCCAGTTAAGCACACGTGACCTGGTTTTGATACTGATGGCCAATCGACCAGGAAAATATTGTTCCTTATGTGAACAGTGCGGTTTGCGTATCATAAGACAGACAGAACGTGTCAGACAGGTGCAAGAGTGATAGTGGCTATTGGTGGGAGCAGGTTTGCAGCACGTGTCATAGTCCTCATAAGTGAGCCTTGCGAATCTCTACTGAGTACTGGTTAGAACTGGTGCAGAAGCCCTAGCTGGACCGTGTTGTTCACTGTCGAGGGTAGCCAGTACGCTGAAACCAAACAGGGTGGTAGACTCCGTATGGGGTTACTAGACCCTTCGCTCACCCAAACTGACTTCCGGGCTACCCAGTCGGCACCACGGGGGGGGGGAAGGTTCAGCAGGCTTGTTTACTCAACTGCTTCTTCAGTTTACTTCGGTTATCTCCCACGAAAAGTTGAGCCGGTTGAATGGCTTGCAGTTGCCTAAGCATGGTGGCCGGTGACTTCTCTGATTATGTCGATTTGTGAGTGGCGAAAAACCCACCCAGACTTCAAACCTGTTGGCTTAGTTTCTCAGGTTGACTCTGGATCCCTTAGTCCAATACCTGATCTAAAGTTGAACTTGAGAATATTCCCCAAACTCAGTTGAACGAAGTCCTTCATCTTCCGAGTGTTTAGGTTTTGCAACCACAAACTTGAACTGGTTGAATGGTAGACTGACAGACCTGGACTTGACCCGTAAGTTTATCTCATTCCTGTGCCGCAATACGCGCACGTGTTGCAGGGACGCTTTGAGGGTAACATTAGGCGGGGTGTAACCTCGTCGTCAGACTGGGCTTTCAGGGGAGTAGTGGTTCATTCAAGATAATTGATTTCGCAACCATGCTCTCACCACCTCATAAATTCAGTGCTTAATGCAGAGGGAATAAAAACCTTAAATGTTGGGACGCTGATATTCAAGAAGGCTATACTGAAGGGCTTCTTTCCGTGGCATATGACAGTCCACGTGTGACTATACTGTGCTCTAGGCAGTCCAAGTGCTGGTGTGCACGTCAGTGTGGATCACTCTTTTGTACAGTCATTTGGATGTTCTTCTAGTCGTTCACCTTATTTGATCACTTCACTGGGGCTCATCCCTGACCTTTCACCGCCACGCAAAGCGGTGAAAGGTGAAGAAAGCCAGCGAGGGCCCATCGAGAACCATAGTAGGTTCTTTTTAAAAGTCATTGTATACATTCTTGATGTGCCATTTGGCTCCATTTTTTCGTTCAGAGTCAAATGGCAGTCAAGCCAAGTTACCCGGGGGTGCATAAAGTTGCTGCTGGTTTGGCGCTATATCAAGCTTCTTTTATCACCATATGGTAAACTTCCAGCCTTTGGTACACGACCGAAGGCAATACTAGAGGAAATAAGTCCCTAAAACGCCATATATATGCGACAGGACCCTATAAAATTTGTTTTGCAGCGACCGTTTCTCCGGAGTTACCCTATTTGACCGGTTATGTCGAATTCCAGTCACCACTATTGGATAAAGAATTTCCACCTTTCCGATAGCATCAGCTACGACAAAGTTCTTCCTGCGCTGCCCAATACAAGGTTATACGTCAAATAATGAAGGTTAACGTAAGGGTTTCACGGACGTACGTTTTGCCTCACGGCTAAGGGTGGCATTCTTCTGAGATGCCCACCTATTTTGACTGGTCCCATGAGCGGTCACTTCTGAAAAGCCTTATTTGCTACGTAACCATAGAGTACCCTTGACGGGATCACAGTGACATTCTTCATAGGTGCACTTAGGTAAGGCCCCAACCGAATTTCTGTCGAGGGTGGAATGCATATGGCAGGACATCCAGAGTATCCTTGATGATGCACTAAACTGATTAGACTTTTTGCCCTCAAGCAAATACGCAAAATCCCAAATTTTACATTTTCAGATCTTTCAACATACAAGGTATTCTTGTCAATTGTTTAGTGGAAAGTGAATAGCGAGCATCTCACTATCCTTTACAGATATTTGGCGGAAAATTGCCTAGCAACGTAAGTATTCCCATGGTTTGAACAAGAACACAGTGATGTGGTCCCGAAAACAATGTTGGTCATTGTGTTCTTATTCAAATTGCTTAGTAACTTTTAGTCCATTTCAGCAGTTGAGCCATCCACACTTTATAGCGGTTTAAGCTCCGGTCACGTAGTTGCTCGGACTGTCAATATATGTGTTGTAGGTCAGACAATACAAATGACTGCATCTGGGAGAAATTTTTTTTGGTTTGGTGCCTTGGTTCGATGCAACTTTAGAATAGGAGAAATGAGATCAGGCCGGTAGCCCACTTTGGAATTATCATTTGGTACGCCGTACAGACCGTCATGTGAAAACACCGATTGCCTGGCATGAAATTTCTGTAATGAAGGAATAGCGTTTTATACGCTCACTTTGTTAAATTCCCTGTGTTCGCTACAATTCCTGGTTATTTACAAACCCCATCTTCCTTCCGGGTCCACCTCGGGAGGATTATACAGGCAGAGATAGCACCCATTTATACCTTTTGCACACAATCGCTTGTTTCGTTGCAAGAAACCACCGGCTTGATACACGAGGAAAAGATGTCCACTTGGTTCGACCGTGCTTCTGCCTGAAAAGACAAATTGAAAATGAAGATCAGAGATAAATAGCTCTTTGACAAACGTTTTACCCTGTTCTGTGGATGCATTTTCATAATGGATAGTTTAACAGAGTTGACGTTCGGTGATGAAATAGGCCTTGATGTATCTAGTTGACATTTCCCGACCAAGAAGATGCGGAAATGTTTACGTGTGGTTAGTGCTTACTCTGTGGTGCGTCTTCCCAGTCTAGTAGTAGAATGACACTCCGTACCAACTATATATGGATATCTGAATCGTTGCGTTCAAGAGTTTTAGAGATGGAGAAATGATAACTGTCTTTAACGAAAAGATGTCTGCCACGCAGGAAAGGAAATATTCCTTATTCATAGGTTAATTTTAGGATGGGTTACCGCGATGCAAAGTTTCGCAAGCAATACCCTGACCATGAGTTGGGCGCAAACCGCAACTTCGTTTGCAAGACACTACTTGTTACGCTCAGTAGTGAAAAATTGATGTTTTTAATAAATCGAAAAAGCGATCGACCGCCTACCACATGCATTATCGGTTCCGACCAGATTATTCACTTGTAACTGACATGAAATGCAGCTATGTTATGACGTGAAGAGAATTACTTCGTCAGTCACTCATCATATTAGCATATTAGTATATCCACTCCGCCTAAAGGAGGATTTGGGTCAGACATATATGGATGGCGTTCAAGCTAAATGCAAACCAAAATACTGTTCCTGAATACACAGAGAAAAGCACATGTTAATTCATTGGGATACCCAGGGATGTCATGCCTACCTATCAGCCTGAATTCCTTACCGAGCATGGTAATCAAAAGGTTTGAAGATATTTAGAAACAACTGCATACTCCATCATGTTGATGAGGTCCGTCTGTATAAAATGCATTGTTTCCCACTTCTTTGTGGGAAATTAAACAAGGAAATGTGGAGTACGAAATTCACTGTGTATTGCAGTGGCCAAATAAGGATACTTTGCTGTTTTCACCCCTTTGTGCGCATTTTGGGTACATGGTTGTCCTAATGGCAAGATTACATTGGTAGAACACAAACATCAGACAGAACATCCGACTTGGGGGGAATCTATAACAGTGTCAACTGACGCGTCATCGACGAAACACCTCACGATAGTAAAACGAACTTTCATGAGTTGGGACTTGCTACATATTGTTCACCGACTTAGAAAACTTGTCCTTGAATCCAAAGTTTTTCCGAAAACTTTTTGTGATGGTGTGAGCTAATAATATCAATAGCAAGAAAACTAAATATGGGATTCCCTCTGCCGCTTCATTCAACCAAAGGTTTGGTCGCAACAAACGTACATTGATTCTTTCAGGAAATTCTTCAGACAAAGTAGATATCGCCCAACAACAACAGCGGAAAGGCATACGTTCCATACAGTTCTCTGAAAATTTGTGAACATTAGTGGATCAAGTGCTTCACTGAATTACTTGTGTGGACGCGTCAGACCATACTGCTAATTAGTCCTCAAAGTTTACGGCACCAGTTTACTTTGAGCACAGAGTATAACCCATTTTGCAACCTGATTCGGGGACGAGATCCGTTGCGGCGTGTTTGATGCAGCCGGGAATGAGAAATAAAGGAAAGGAATCACAAAACAATGCAGACCGAATATCGCACGGTGTTCCTAGATTGTAGTTGAATAAAAGTCATCTGTCAGCTAGCTGTAAAATTATAAAGACGGCTTATGCCAACTAATCCATAACGTTTCAGCAAAACGGTGCCAATTCGATCGTCCACAATGAGCTAACCCGTTCAAATAGCTATTGCACCTTCTCCTTGTTTTTACTCTTTGCTACCAACAGAGGAAACTTGACATACATTCTGGTGAGTGAAATTTACGACAGTTTCACCTTTGTTGGGAACATTTTTAGTGCACATACCACGAAGCTTCAGGACAGTTCAAGCCCGCAACCCGTAGCAGCTGAGAACTATATCAGTCAGCTATGAGCGGTTGCTCAGTAGTGCGATTAATTTGTATTTAGGGACACTATGACGTCAATCACCTTTCATTTATGCAGTTCACATCCTATGCTAACTGGATCCTGTTGATGATTCCCAACGGGAATGAGACAGGGGTTTAGAGCATTTCTCAGTGCAGCGTAGAATAACTGGCTTAAGTATGAAGTCTCCATCATAATTTCAGAATCTTTGCGTACCATCTCCAAGCTACGGGTGTAAGGAGGAAAGCCCTCTGCTTCGGAGTTTTTTATTAGAAAAACGCCAACTAAACAGCCACAGACTATTGGACAGGAAGTCAAACTCTCATTTGCACGTTGCTTTTAAAAACTGAATATCCGTCTTCTTATTGAACGCATCTTCTTGAACTCTCCTGGATATTCATTGACTATCACACAATTGCAAGCGAAAACTGCAAAGTAGTTCCACAAATTCCGTAATAAATCCCACCTTCCGTTAGATCAAGGCGGAGTTACGAGAACATACATACTACTCGCATGCCTCATCAGTAGTATCCACCGTTACACCGGTAATCCGCTCAGAAAGGAAACATTTCACAGTTTGCATGAACCTTCCGTCTTCGATATTCTGGAACCTAGTCCATTCATGTCCACGTGATGCGAACCGTGTAGTTGAAGAAAGAGTGGCGCCCCATCCTGTCTAAGTGCGAATAGCCTTCATAGACTGACTTCACTTGCTGTATTAAGTCAATAATAAACTTTTAAAGTCTCCTCATACTACCATCAAAATACAGGGAAACTTAGTTCATGAAGCAGGATGTCGTGGCCCATTTGACAATGTTTTAATTTAAGTGAGCAAAATATCAACGGCTTCATATCCAAACACTGTGTTGGCATTCATAGTAAACAACATATGACATGTCATAAGTGTCAACCGACTGGGCGCGAATTCGTACAGTGAACCGTAGTAATTGGTCTTCTCGTGTCAGTTACAGTTTGTTAGCTGCTTCACGAAGTCATAATATGTACTTTTCAAGTAGCTGGACAAGTCTTATGCAAATTTAAATAAACTGGATACTGTTGGCTGTTCGCCGAGCTTGGAAACTGACGTGCAAACGTTTCGTCGCCATAAGAGTAGACATCGTCAGAGAGCAACCAAATGCGCATTGGTGATGTCCCCTGCAACGTTAAGAACTTACGAAGAATCTAGCTTCCCAATTAAGAGGAGTTTGCGGCATCACTTTCCCCTTCATAATCCTCTAAGCTGAAAAAATTTCGTGACTATTTTCTTCTTTCCTTCCAATGATTAGATCTAAGACTCTGCGGGTCTGTTTGTTTGTTCATGGTTTAGCCGGATGGAGCGATCGCTGAGGTACCTCCATTATCACTAAGCACTTTGGCTACTAAAACAGGCTAACAGTAGTGTGAGTTAAGTCAGGACCACCGATAAATCGCGCACTCAAATTTGGAGCTGGAACAGCATCGGCCCGAATGTTCTCCATCTTCCTTAAAAAAGCTACCGGCTCAAGCAGCCGGTGTGTTCTACGATTAAACCGAGCACCGGAAGATCAGCCGATTGCAAGCCCCACCAGTGCGTGCATTGAAACGCATTCTCACAAGTCTAGGATCTAGGTCAGCTGAATGACTGATCTACTACGGGTAGGCTTACTGAAACTCAGTCGAGCGATAGCAAATGCTCTCCAGATTGTGTGGTGGCCACGCAGCCATACAGAGCTCGTCGATCTCGCCCACTGTGTTGCTGGATTGCTAATTGAACGACTCCTAGTTGGTGGACATTGCCTGGACAGGAGGCAACTCACCAAAGAACTACGTTCAACCAGGATGACATACTAAATGAACATAACGATTTCCTGTTTGTGTGTCCCTAAGGGAGGCAAAATCTCTGAAAAAATAACCTAAATCGTATCCAACCACCTGCTCTAACCATACATTGGTATTCAGTTCTCTATCGAGTGTAGATTGGAAAATATGAATACGATTCCAATTCCTCGTATTTTGTTGTTCCTATAAGTTTAGAACATTGAAATTTCCAGCACATCACTCAAGGAAGCCCTGTCTACTGAATTAACTATCAGTAACGATTCATTGCCCACAGAACTCATGCATGCATGCTGCGAAATGCGCAAAAACCGTTATGCGACTTTATTGATCCAAGCAATTAAGCTGTTTTTGAAATGTGCGGTGCATCCTAGCCATAATCACAGTGTTTCCGTCCTTGATGATTGAGTACTCAGCTGTCCTGTGGACGCTAATACCACATTGGTGCACCTAAGTCGACTGAGGGGCAATATTCCCATTCGCGTTATCTTTGGCAGAAAGAGAAATCACTTATTTCTACAGCAGTGTCGCAATAAGCACCAGATGCACTACGGTGAAGATTTCTTTATCAGCTTCCAGGCTAAGTACCTCGAGTTTTCTATCCGTCCGGTCCAATGGATCACCATAAATTCTGCATGGCGGTGTTAAAATAAAGTTGGTGACCACGATGGCCATCAAACGGGTAATTCTATTGTAAAAGGCCTCCTAATTCGGATTCGAGTGTTAGGCGCGCCAAACAAGTGCTCCTAGGTGCTCTACATTTTAAACAAGAAAATGAGGAAAGCTCCTTGCTAACAAAAAATCACATGAAATGAGAGGAAATGATGTTCCGTGATGGCAAAATGTGCCGGCTGAACGGTCAAAGTGTTTGGGCCTGCTGGTTTAATATTATGGGAACAATATGGGAACCACATTGTATAAGCTAGTGCAAAGAAGAAAAGTGCTTCTCAGTTGAAAGTAAGCACCTAGCTAGATTTTTTCTAAGCCTTATATGACTAACACGAAGCTAAAAGGTTTCTTCATTACTACGTTAACTGGCCAAACAAAGACGCTAATGAAACATTTGATTTCGATAGTTTGCGAACCTCGTCCTTCGACCAAGGCAACAAAACAACTAACAGTGTAACATTTCATAATAAAGCATGAACACAAATGCATAGGTCAGTGAAGTGCATGTTCCAAGTATGCACCAGCGTAATTTGCACAGGGGCATCTGTCTGTAACGACTGGCCACCTTATTCTAGAGAGTCGACTGGGTTATCTTTTTCCAATCGTTCAAGACATTTGGTTGTAACTCATAATGAGTTTTTGGGTGATTCCTTCAGGCAAATCGCTTCAAACAGCATCAGAGAAGAAAGTCAAGGGGGCTGATGTCCAATAATCTGGGTGGCCAGTCAAACGGCCCTCCGATACTGATCCACCTATTGATACTCAAATATTCACGTACACTAAGGATGTACTATGGTTGTACATATGGCGGAGAGCCATATTGTTGTAACGAAGCATCGCTGATTCTATTGATCCCCTCTAGTTGTTGAACTATTTGGCAGTGCAGCAAGTGCTTGTATGATAAGCCTACAACGAATGGAAATTACATGTTGACGACAGTACTTGCCATTCAATTTACTCGAAACGAAAAACATTCCGATGATTTTTGTTTCAGGAATGCCAGCTCAAACCATCAGCTTGCGACGCGGATTATATCTAACCCTGTACCATGTTTTTCAAAACTTTCCATTCAAATGGAAAACGGCCTTGTCGGTAAACGGGGTGAAAAACCCGTATCTGCGACTTGAAAACCACTTATGAAAAATCTGTCACTTCTTGTAATCACCGCGATCTAACTGTCAGGCCCACAGGCCACAAAACCTTCGATTTCAGTGCTTTTTAATCAGTTTCTGCACTGCATTCCACAAGGTGTTGCACTTTTAAACAGTCATCCTTATGCTGTACTGGAATTTTCAATTAAATCCTCTGAAACTCGTATGCAGAAAAATTGTCTGTGGAAGTGCGTAGCCAGCCGGTCTTATTCGCACGCTCTATGCTCCAAGTGCGTCGGTAGTTTGCCGCAAGCTCCCTGAATTAGCTGCCCGTTATGATCCATATACCAGCAGTAATTGCACTGATATAGGTTCCTTTAACTACACGCGCTATAGGCGTCATCGAAGAAAGCAATTTTTCTGACCAAAGCGAAAACAAACTCCTGTTTGAAAATCTACTCAATTAGCGATCTGTTAGCCAAGTATCCCTGTGTTGACTTCACAGGTACCGAGTGAACAAAGCATTTCCCTCAATTAAATGGGGGTAATAATGTTGCCCTCACTCCACACTTGCAACCGATCGGTGGTCCAAGCGTTAACCGTTCACTTTTGACTGTAATGCCAGGAAATCTTTGCAGGCACATCATGTTTGACTGTCACCTACAGCCCAGCCTAGTGTAAAACTCCAACATACGGTTTGTTGGCAGCACCAGTGATGCGTGGCCATGTGCAAGTACATACAAAAACGGCGGTAACTAAATTGGAAGATGCAGCCGATCGGATGTCGGATGCGGGTGGGAACAGGATTCAGAGTGTCGATGCACATGTCGCACATGCCGGCACTTCTTCTCGTGTTTGACCTGCAGTAGTCAACGAAGCAGCTGTCTTCTGTAATGCTAGATGGTACGGACCTGACAAGAATCGCGGGCAGGCATTAAGCCGAACCGGGTAAGCTATTATATCACCCATGTAATACGGGGCGCTTACAAACAAGTCCTAGCGTGGATGCTTCATTGAAGTAACTGCAAGCGCTTCTTCAGCAGCAGCAAAAGGATTTTTCATCACTTACAGGTAACACTTATTGATGTGTTGATACGCAAATTATCCATTCAATCAACCAGGACAGCTGCGTTTACAATCATTGGTCCCAGTTTACTTGATCCGGTGAGATTAGCTTTGATATCAGGGCTCGTGTGATTCCGGGTTCAAGCTCATATGAATACAAGGATTTAATTTGTGTGGAGCTGGCGGTACGTGTAGAGAATGTGGGAGTCAGGTTGCTTCAACGAACATTCGTCGCAAAATACACGAATTATCGACACATTTCATCGTGTTAAACATCTAGGAGGCTACAAGAAATTTGCTGCATATATCTGGTAAACGATAATTCTTATCAACTATTCGCCGTCAATCCTTTTTGTTATTAAACAAGCCAGTTGTGCTAGTATTGTTAGACGTAAACGATTTAAACTTCATAGTATGACTGCCGAGCAGTTCAAAATTCTGAATTCGGTGTGTGTGGTATTCAGTCGCTCAAAGAATCGTGTCCGGAAAATAATACTGAACAAGACTGAACAGCAACTAGAAATCACCCAACGGATTGTTTCAACAGAGTGCCAACGAATGGCAGACGTGAAGCACAACAGAAGAATAATACAAGGATCCACGGCGCGCACCACTCTCGGCAAGGTGTGTGTAGTCGACAGCACAGGTGGCTTCAAACAGGGAGGAAGAGATGTATCACTTATTCTAAACCAACTGTTTACCTGATGATTTTGAAAGAAACAGCATTGTCCTCGTCACTGTCCATACATGGGCGACAAATATGACAAGAAAGGCTGTAGGAAACGGTTTTCCGGACCATATGGTGGCTCAAAAACCTTTAACAGAATCTTAGCTGGCAATCAGCACCAAACCGTTGCAAAGCAGATGCGAACAAATCAATATGGGAAATCGACGGATTATCCGTCGACCTAGTCGACTAATCGCTTCCATGGCAAAAATATGACCTTCAGCGTACAAGCATACTTTAACTGGTACTACCAAATTTTGCAAAAGGATTTGCTCTACTGGTATACTTATGACTAGAGGTGTCCGACAAGACATTGAAAAACCAGATGTTTACAACTCCGTAGATGCAGAATTTGGCAACAAAATTTTACGGCAGCTTTGATTAATTCCTGCTAAAAATATAGCTACTATGTTTAGTACTTTTTCGTTTTCAAGCGTGTCAAATACCGTACCGGACTGTTTATCAAGCGTTACTATTTTGAATAAACAGGCGAACATGTTCCGTTAGGGTAAAGTAATAACACTAATTTCATACGTTATCTGTTTGCGCGATTCATGCTTTACTATTAATTTATTAACTGATCAATTAATCCAGCAATGCATTACACCCATACTGAAAGGAGAGAAGAATATGTGAAATGACGAATGTTGAAATCTCAGACACAAACGTTGAGTCCTCTGAAAAACCATCAGAACCATCCAATTTCACATCTCTTTACTTCTTTTGCACCTACTTCTATCCGTTACGAGCAATAAAAAAGAGGAGAAATGATTGTAATGATGTAGCGAATTGTCCATCATTATGAAACCAGAAGGTGAAAAATCTCTCACCTGTTTTCCTAAGGTCGAGAAATCGGTCACTGAGGGGTGGCTAGAGCTTAGCATGCCATGGTCTACGGGGTACGATAAGCGTATCTTAACTATGCCTACATCACCGTCCTCCAGGATCCACTGAGATCCACTGGCAAAACGAAAAATTCCTGATATTTCTATAATGGACGAGTGGATAAAATACACACGGGTGAACTCTGGAATGTTTCGTTGCTCTTAAGTTTGTGTGCGCACGAAATCAAGCCGGCAGCTTTTGCTTTTGAGTGCAGTAGACAACGAAAACAACTTTAGGGTTCATAGAGTAGTGAAAGTAGTACCGAACAAATTGTTTCTGAATTATTTCTCTGAGAAACAGCCAATTAACGACAACAAAAGCAATTTCTTTCAGTGCAATGAAAAATGCCTGAGGTTTTGCGCAGCTTGCCGAAATATGGGAATACTGTTAATTTCATTGAAAAGTTTATCGGAACAGTGCCGAATTTTTACAGAATTAGTAGATTATTGGGAGAAGTACCCTGCAGCCCCAGGGAATAACGCACCTTGTTTGTAAAAAAACTATTTGTGCAGCACCATAAGCGTTAAAGAGCGAAACGTAGCTGACGAAATTTAATTAAATTTCTGTCAGGAATGCACAGACATATTTGATAATTCTTAGAAGCACTCGTGGTCTAGTTTAGTAGCTCCTGAACTACCAGCTGAGTGTTTGAATTTTGCCACACTGACTCTGTTAGATCAAAGCCGTTCACTACGACTAGTCCTTAATTTAAGCAGTGTGAGGGGATTTGTTAATTTTCAGTTGTGATTTTGTCCTGTGAGTTAAGCTAGTCCATGCTGAAAAGTCGAGAAGCACTCTATAGCTGTTTCACTCCTAATGAGAATCATCAGCAGTGCGCATCTCACGAAATTCCAGAGGGTTTCGAATGAGAGAGGAAGGATAATAATAATAATAATAATAAACAATAGTAATAATAAGCTAATGAACTGTTTCAGGTGTGATCGATGAAGACAAAAAATTGAATTTTAGTATGTTCTCACCCGTTTTAAGATAGTTTTTATGGAGTAAATAACACAGTTATCGATTTTGGAGACTGAGCACTAGAGGCTCAACAAAGGTATAGAGCATGATGATGTAAGACAAGAATGTCCAATCCGAAAAAGTCACTGCTAACTTGCGCCCGTGGATCGCGTATCAGGAGGGTATAAAGCAGGATTCAGTAGATGGTTAAGTGATTTATACGCTTTTCTTAAACCAGCTACTGGTTTTGGTCAAAAGTAAAGTAAAGTTTGGTCATTAATTTTTATTCAACTTTCTCCTAGCATTTTCCTACCGAAATCGGTGGCGGAAAAGATGGCGCTTCAAAACTAGCCTGTTGGCGCTTGATACAGGATCTTTCATTATCTTTGGTGACCGAAGCGTTGCTGCAGAACTTGAAGACCCATTTGTAAAGCTTGCTTTCACTTCAATGAGTGAAACTTACGTGTAAAAAGGGCAGACAGAATTCTTCTGTCACAGTAGGTATTTTGAAGCGCTCAATGAGATGCATTGCCCAATATCAGTGCATCAGGTTTGTTCAATAATTTCAGGCCGCCTGTTTCTCATAGCACCTGTTAAAGTTTGAGTTCGATCGATCTGTTTAACACAACGCACTCAGAGAGTCACTGTTGGTTACGTACCTCGTTCTGAGTGTAAATGACCTCATGAAGGCTCCACAGGTTCCCAAACTACAGATTCCATCTTTTGTTTTTAACAAAATTGATTACCCTTTTATTAAACATATCAAATGTGCGGTTAGTTTCTGTAAAGTTGCGCCAAGCGGTGAAGTATTCAGAGGCAGGTTGTCACGGCTATTTGAGGCTCGACGAATATTAACAGTCACCTAGTCAATAACTAACATACGGTCAGTTGTTTCATTTTACTAGTAAGCGTTGACAAAGTAGTCTATACTCAAGTTCCAGTTTCAGGATGATTAGGTCACCAATCGTTCGAGATCTTTATGGGATCATTGCGTCTGTAGAATGCACACTCATATACCTCTCGTTTGAACAGTCGCCCTCCTGTTTGGCACAATCATTCTGGTGAGTCCACACCAAAGAGAAGGGGAAAGCATTTGACTTGAGTCTCGCCCTTATTAGAGATCATTAGAAGTGCACATCCTTGGACGTGCCGGGGCTTGAACTCCGCACATCAGCGAGGCGAGAGTGTTACCACTATTCCACTAGCACACGCTGGACGCCTCTGAATTCTTATGTCTGAAGGGGTGAGCATTTTCGCCTTAATCATTACATCTATTTAGTTGGTAAAGCTTAACAACTCCAGAAAGGTGAACAGCCACACAATCCACAAACCACATAAAAATGCAAGTCGTCTTTTCTAATTACCATTACATAGGCACCGTAACTGAAATTCATCAAATGTGTCATCAGTTGTGTTCATTTTGTTTTAAAACTTTTGAACGGAATACAGTCAGGTGTCGCACTGCTGAGAAATTATCTGTAACTTCCCTCCTAAACCCTTTCGACTTCTCGGACAATCGTAATCTGGGAATACACCCGTCACTGTGCCAGCCTACCACGCTTCTTGACAGCGCACACGCACCAAGTACTCTGGAATTTAGCCCACAAACTCAGCATGTACCTTTCTGACACCAACTAAACACTAGCATTCATGGCATTGAATCACCGCTCAGTAGCCGCTGCATTTCGTCAACGCACACACTAGGGAGAGACAATAATCAAGCTTTGATCGATAGCCCACTAACCCGGTTCGTTCATCAAAAGTGTCGGCTCCTCTTCTACTGCTGCGGGGACGGTTAAGGTTCCATAACTGCCCAGCCGCATTATGCATTGTTTCACCTGTCGATCATCCTGACAAACTGAACCCGATGTCCAGTCAGCTTGGAGGTGATCACGCCTTGCTACCTGAGTGAAAAATTCAGGTTTTGTAGAGGCGTGCACGGTGCGACACCTGGATTGTGCGCACTAACCAATCTGTGGGAATCAGGCGTCTAATGCCAAACGTACGAAGTTCAGGGAACAGAAACAGGTTTTAAAGTAGTTCAGAGGTCAATATCAGCCCACCGGCACCTTTTGGTCTTGAATGAAATAAGACTTTTTCCTTTCTGTTGAAGAAGAAACCTGTGTAAGAGGTTTGATAGTGCAGATGGAACTTGATGGGTTAAGTGGCAGTCTGAACAATAGCTCAGAAAAATGAAGCTCTTCAGTTTCATGAACCCTGATTGACTGATTGCTTGGTAACACAGTTTTAGGTGAAATGCCCCATATTTGCTAACTGACTGTTTGGGTGATGCTTACGTTTGGGTCTTTAATTTCCTATAAAAAATTGGGCCAACTACTTCTTAAAACGTGTGTTAACCCTTTCCGGGCATTTGGTACATGCTCATGACAATCACATATCTGCCAGTCCATCAGTGGCTCCAATCTCAGGCAGGTTTCATGTGGTGTGTAATGCTGACAATGCTGAGAAAAACGAGGCAGTTTCATACTACCTCTCTCGCTCTTAGAATTGGTTCTATCTGAGTTGCACTCTGAGCACCAAAAATAAAACACCAGGGCTCAAATAAATTTCCCAGCTGACCTTTACTAGTAGATGCTAAATATCTTCCAACCATTTGCAAACCGTCTTCGAGCTGTTTGAGATAAGACCTAGTTGTGAGTGAAATTAATTGCACTTTAAAAATGTATAACAGATAAACTCCTCGGACAACGTCTCTTTGCCCATTCTATATATACTTGGATTTCTCATTTCAAGATGCTCCTTTACTTTCTAACACTTTGGTTCATTTGAGTATGCAAACGATTGCAACCTCCGGCTTATCGTGGGAGCCACACAGGGGACCCACCAGTGGCACTGAAAAACATCTGCTGTTAGTCCACCAGGTACAAGTGTGAATTTCACTTGCATAAAGGTGAGGGTAAGCAGGTGGCCCAGACATCTTGATTTGTATTTGTTATCGCGGTGTAACACTCATCGGGTGTTACATCATTCAAGCAGCTTTTCGGTTATGCTACGTGTACTCGGATTTCTCAATTCAAGAGCTGTTGATATTACTCAGTTCGGATTTAGATGGAATGAAAACGGATATCACCCCATGCATCACTGGTTATTACGACCTCATCGGATAGAAGTTGGTTTCGTGTCTACTACTATTTTTCTTGTGTGAACAAATGTCACGAAAACAGAGCTCCTGAAATATCCTGGCGGTTGAAGTATATACCATTTTTTAGTTGAGGAAGTTATAAACATGACCTTTTCCACTGCTGATTATCAAACCCTGCTGGCCATGGCGAAAATGTCATTGAATCTATGAGTTATTACACACCATTAACATTATCCGTGGATATAATGTTACACATTGCACCATCTAAACAAAATGCAACGTTTATTTTCAGCACAGCTGTTTATTAGGTACTCCAAAAATTCACTGGCAAAACAACAAGGCTCACGACAGGGTTTGTGCTTACTGAGATCAGCACCACTCATTCAACCTCGGCTTAGTTTGAATTAGTCAAAAGCTGGAATCACACTCAGGCGTACCAGCTGCACTATCTGGTTGATGAACCCCCACTCCGGAGGACAAGTGCCTGAAACTCCTAAATATAAAGTCAAGCCTCTGGTACCTCTATGGCAGTCTGATAAGTTCGATAAGAATGACAACTGGGGTAGCTTAGCTCGTTGGGGTTTAACCACACCTTTACAGTGAACATCTGTTATACATGAAAGTGTGAGGCCTCATCTTAAAGAAGGATCGATGACTAATAAAACAAAACAGCTGCACAATGTTTCTCAAATTTTCGGCGTAGACTTACTTCACATACAGGACAAAATCTAGACTGAAGAGATTCTTGTTTTTCACCAATAATCAAATGACTACCTGAACTACTCAATACCTGGTCAGACTAATTCCCGGTGCCGTCAACAACGGAAAGCACTGAATAGACGGACAGCACAAGAAAGAACCTTTTGAACTTGTAAGTTACATCCTGCCCTCTGCATTCTGCATTCCGCATTTTCCGATAGCAGACAGGGATCAACTCGCTTGACCCTCTTAAATTCAGGTGATCATCAGTTAGTCTCATTCCTGACGCTACACTTATTCAAGATGCTGATCTAGTTTTAGTTTGAGGGCACCATCATACTTCTCTCCCGCCCAATTACAGGGTGGGTGATCCCACAAGTTGACGGCTATTCTATATAGTCTACACATGGCCGGTATTCTCTGTTTCCCCTATTTGCGTACTGTGGAACCTTGTCCCCTTAGTCTGTCCTCATATCTATTGCCCCTTTTCACCTTTCAGAATCCTCCCGACTGTGATTAGATATCCTCTAGTCTGTCAGTGTATCAGTCTTCCTGAACCGATCTCGATGGCTGACATCTTTTAGTCCAGTCGGAAGTAAGGTGGCAACTTGCTTCCATTTTTCGTTGTTTCCATTTCATCTCCAGCCATGGTAGTCTGTGATAGCTTTAAAATTAGCACAGTCAGTCCTTGAACAGTCAGTCCTTGAACAAAGGCATGCTAATTTCCAGTCTTGCTCTGTGTCTTTAAAGAACTAGATCATATACACTTTCTGTTGTTTGCAGTCAACCAATTTCCATATAGTAGGATTTTGTAATTTCTTCTGGTCCCACGTTTCCAGTGGTTTTGTCAGCCGCTTCCGTTGTTCGCCTCACTCGGCCTTCTTGGATGTTCTTTTTTGATGCTAGGCAAATTATTACCCCAACCAGCGCACGAAATCGTGGAACAAACAGGGCAATGTAATTAGCAGAAGAAGGACATTGACATAAAGGGGAAATAGCACGGGTTCGAAGAATGAACCTTGGGTTATTCAGCCAATTACCCCATCCTACGTAGAGATGGTAGGCTGAACGATAGTGGCAAAATGGTTTAGTTCAGGGTAGAATGACGCTTATAATCTTCAGTCCATGAGGTTCATGCAATGAGCGAGTGTGACATTTCACTGTAGCAGTCGACTCAGAACCTCAGTGAATTCATAACTTTCACACCGCATGCTATTGATGTCACTCCTCTTTTACCCTATGGTCCAATCAAACTTGGAGCCATTTTGGCATACACCTTGAAACAGTACTGTGTACTCAATCAATTAGAAGATGTTTGGGACCGACTGGGTAGTCAGCATTTTAGAGAGGTTTGGTAAACAACCGGTGGATTTATTGCTGGGCAACGGCTAGTCATAAGAAATCTCACGGATTGGTTCTCTGACTGCCTTAAAACCCGATCACCCTGGTTAATTACTCGCTTGGCTTGACGAAGTTTTTGTGTCAAAGGCGAAACGCTGCCCAGCAATAAATCCACCGACTGTGTACCAAACCTCACTGAAACGAGCACTGTGTACTCTTCATGGACCCGCATAGACACTCAAATTTCTCTGGCTGCCTAATTTGTTCAACAAAAGCGATATCCGCCGGGGAATCGCTGCGCCTGTTTGAACACGGAAATCCTTATTCAATCCACGGTGATCCAATGACTGGTTAAGTCTTATGCTATAGTCCTCTTCTTACAGTTTAATCGTCCAAAGCTTTATGGTGCGATTGATCAAACTGATTAGGGAACAGTTTATTCCACCTGCTTCCGGTTAGCAAAATTTTCGTGAAACATATTTATCCAGATTCATATACACATGTCCCTCATAATTTACTCGACTCAATCGCTACTGTCGCGTACCCTTCGCTAGAAGGTTGGGTATATACTTACTGCACTGAGATATTCGCAGTTTACCTGCCTCTCTCCTCAAGGTGATGAACCTGTTCTATTTGATATGCCCATTTATGTGTTGCATCATTTGTATGGTTTTACTGTGTTTTGTGAAAATAACAAAAGCCCCCCGTTTTTGAGTTCAATGTTGGCCGGCACAAAAGTTAATATTTCAGGCTTCGTAGCATTCCAGCTGTTGTGACTGATAACTCTTTAGTTAATTTCAACTTTCAGTGCTCAAACCAGCAAGTCTAGAATTCACCAATCCTAAGACTTGGTTTTTGCAAATCAAATAAAAAAAATCGAGGAATTACTCGGAGGATAGTTAGCATTTCTCTCAGCTGGTTTGGCTTTACTACACATCGAAAAATACTTCCACGGACCACAAGGTGGTTTTGGTTTTGATACTAACCAATGCAACAGTTGGAACTGTACTCTAATAAAGCATTAAATATTCTACCCTAAAATTAACTGCCTGGAAAACTTGTTCCATGCTATACGTTAGTTCGAATAGCACACTGATGGATCAAACTGCCGGTGAGAAAAATTCAAGCTATTTTGCTATATTTCCATCACTCTAATTAACACCACATAACTGCGTATATAACCAGGACTACAAAGAGTAGAGATTATATGACACTAAGGACAGGCTTACGTCGGGTGAAGCAAGAACAACGCATAGTACTTTTTAATTTGTGAAACTTCAAGCGATACAGAAAAGCCTTTTGATGCTTATCCCAATATGTACTTAGCTCCTGTTAGTTCAGTGGAGGGAACACAGTCTATCACCTATAACACGCAGTCCAAAGATCATGGCCCCTTTGTCCTGGTGAACAGATCCAAACTTCAGTTACCCCCAGAGAACACCACCTCATTTCAAATGGTGGGTCGAATTGCACAATGTATTTCGAAAAAGACGCTTGATTCTTTGTGACGAACTTAATCATTTCACTTGTGACATAATACGATATTGCATTCCTATTTTATTTTTTCTTTCTTGGATTTGATCCCTGCTTTCGTTCACAGTCCATTTGTCTTACCTGCTATAGAGACCTAACTAATTATTCCAGGTGACTTCTGACCAAAATTCCCTGCAACACAACGCCAGAAGTGTTTATATAATCAATTCAAACTATCCATATTTTCCATCTTCTTAATGTATTTGTTGTAACCTGGGCGACCTTGATCTCTGCAGTAATGCACCCTTCAAGATGGTGACTGGTGTAAGTCAGAAGCCTCTGAATCGTTTTGTAGAGCATGATGATTGATAAAAATTTTGCGTTTTGAGGCATTTCATTGCTGGACACAAGCGTGAGCAGCACAATAGGTGAAAACATTGTGCGTACGATGTTTCTTTCCTAAGTTTTAAGTGACGGGGTTATACTCAGAATTCTGCCTGAATTCCAAAATACTGACCCAAATTGTACTATCAGGTTATCACTTTCCCGAGGAATTTTGAGTACGACAATGTAAACAGAAATTGTGTGAGTATTCAAAATCTTCCATACAAATCATACTGAGGGTTTATTCACCAAATGCTACTGCACCGCTTCCTAGACTTTCGTTGTCCTAATGAATAACCAAATTGTGCAGCCATACAGGTAACATAAGTCGACGCTGAATTTGACTCATCCCGAGAGAGACGTGTGAAGCGGGTAGAAATTGGTCTCTGGTTCCTCCTATCTATATAATTATGTAAAAATGCTGACCGAGCACACCCTGCGATAAACGCTTATTTGCATCAGTTGGGACACAATCTTTCCGGCAAATATTCTTAGAATCTCAATGCTTGTGTTTTCATCCCTCATGAAAGTTTATAGGGTCCTGACTGAAAGTTTTTGTTACATACGAACTGCATCATTAGACGAGTACTATCCTTCCAACACTAGACAGTCAGGCCTACAGTTAAAAATAGTTCCCTGACACCGAAGTACGTGACAGAATGAAGCAAACGTTCCAACCAATTAGTTCATTCACTCTGTGTCGGTCAAATATTTGCCCTACAATATGAGCGTAAAAATAAAATCACCCAGTTTGCCATTTTCATCGTGTTTAGGTCAGTGGAACTCAGGTAGTTTGCTATTTTTTAAGGGATACAGTTAACGGTATTACTGATGGCGCGTTTTATAGTTATTTTGTTTCCGAGATTCTTCGCTTAAATGTCATTAACGTTTTCAGTGGTTAGATTCGTGCACTTCTAGTTGAATGTGCTATGTTAACATTATTTCCGAAAAAAGTTATTCTTTATGGATAGATGAAACAAGGAATCGACCAGAAATCTTCTTTTTTTCGTTCGGCGATTAATAAACATCACACTTCCCACTAATAAATCCAAAGTTATTTGCCACTTTCTAGCAAAGGCATCATTCAAACATTCGCCTTGATCATCTACCCTCTGCTCTGTTTGCTAGAATACGACTGTAATGAGCATTTCACTTTCTGTCGAAACTCCACCTCTGAAGACAATGATCATTTTACCCGTTGGATGCAGCTCGCTCATCGTTTCTTCGCTCACCAGTATCGAACTACCATAAGTACCGCGACTAAAGCAACCCCACAACTTACGTTATTTGCTTATCACCGCATCCTTCTATGCTTGAATGCTTGACCAATAAAGAATAAAATTAGTCGCACGTGTTCAGATAAGGATCGGACTATCCTGAGTATTGTTTAGGTGTGCACAATAAATAAAAGAAAGACGCCTCACTAGTCTTGTATATTGGCGCCATCTATCAGTGAAGCAAACGGTTCTGCTAAAGTGTATGAACTGTCCCATGTGTGCCCACAAATCTCTGACAGTGTTAGAAGTATACGCTGCTAAATCAGTTTGTAGATAGATTGGGCAAGGCGGAAGTCAAAGTTTGGTGGAAGCATTTTTATCAAAGGATGAAGTGAGATTTGTGGATTTCAGGTATCGGACATAGATATTTACTAGCAGCCCGTCATCCCATACCATACACCAGCATTGGACCGACAGCGTGCCGGCAAGTTAAACATGAAATGCACGCGAGTGGAATGATCTTATTTAACGAGACAGACGCGGAATGTTCAAAGCCGTGTCACCTGGACCTCGAATAAAACGGTGCAGCTTATCCACCCAAGGTGACCCCTGAAGGACAAAAAGTCAGGTCCGAGACCAGTATCAGTTTGGGCGTACGCTACACTGCACAAGCGAATATCTGCTCACTGCTTGGAACGTAGCAAGGGTGTGGGGGCTGATGACATAATTTAGACTACCCACGTCAGCCTATCAACTACTGTGTGCAATGCAGGTAGGAATGTCTTCTGCCCGAGTTACAATTCTCCATTCAGTTCCGATGACACAAATTTCATAATGATTTTAAGACAAGAGCCTTTGAACAATAAGCAAAATTTCGAATTGCTAAGAGGTTAACAGAAAACAAATTTTACTTACCAAGGAATGTGGGTCATCCCGACTAGATTTTATAAACACCGATTCGGATGTGGAGCTGTAGTTTCTCTCCATTATGGCTCGGGACAATGTGAACAGCAGAAGATTTCTTTAGGTAAGTTGAAGCTGTACAGGGTTAAAAACAGACAAACATTCACTTGGAAGATCAAATGGTGGTTAAACTTTTTAAGGACAAAAGAACGCACGTCTCTTTTTCTCTTTCCGGTGGTATCGAGTCTTTTTTCTTCTCGCCATTATTCCTCTGGGTGCTAAGTGTTATCTGCTTCGGCGTCCTTGTTACGTTTAATGTGGTCATCTGAGAATGAAAAAATGGGTAAATATAACGCGGTTGCCATAACGAGGTTACCATAATCGGACAAAAGTCCTCATGGTTTGAAGTGCTGTATCTTGTTGAGACAATACAAGGAACTGTCGTAAGATTTCCCTCCTGAAAAAGTGACCATGTAGTTATTAAAAAAATCTTTTTCCACACTTCTTGCGGAGCTCACCTAGTGGGTATACGGAATCATTTTTTGCCCCATCTGGCTTGCATCCTACATGACTACGTTGAAAACACTAACCTATGGAAGCAGTGGTTTGCATTAGGTACAACAACCAACGGATGAACTCATTCAGTATAAATGATTAGGGGTGCATATATATTAGGTGACCTGCATCAGCCTATCATATATTGTTAGAAAGTGTGATATCAATCAACGCAGGAGGGGAGGTCAGTGCGAATCAAGGTGAGCAGAAGTACACGAAAACGGAGCACAAGGATGGCTTCACCAGGGAATTCGGTTGCATAAGAGCTTGGACACTTTGAGGAATTTAGTCCCTATCAGGATCAGGTAAAATATAACCAGCTGGCCATTCCTCTAATGCCGAAGATCGGTCATCTATCTGATGGTTTCAGGGAATCTCCCAAAAGGTGACCGAACTTCCAACAAAAAAATGTTTAAATAGTTTATTAGCCATCATAACGACAATATTCTGAGTAAGTTCGTAGTCCAGTGGTTGAATGTCTGCTGTGATTTCAGATCGTGTACAAGGTTTGTTTGTGTTGTTTAATTGCCCAGCATTGGAGGTTAAATGTTCTTCACCACAGTTTGATTTACATTCTTTGAGGGCCCGCTATATTAAGCCTCATCAGAAAACCTTACTCTCCGAGTTCCCAATCTTATTTCCCAAGTGAGCGATATTTTAACATCTTAATTTGCACGTGAATGGATAATTCCACCAACGAACAACTTGGTGTTTAAGTAGAACATAAGATTAATGGAAACTTGGGAACTAAACCGACCCGGTGAGCTTCAGGAAGAGCAAAACCTGAAGGGGCTGTTCAAGTGTGTCCAGCAACCTCAGTGTTGGATCGTTAAAATTCTTCCGTACCTTGGATATCGTTCCAGTTGCAACACGGGTGGTTTCTCCGCACAGTATTCACTTCAACATTGGTACGCACAAGAGATTCAGCTTATATTCATTTCAGTCTCCAGTCAACACCACGTGAATTTGCAAATGAGATTTTAACAAGGAAATGGCTCTTGCATCGACCATGCCACATGAGTTATACAGGCAGAGGGTGATTGAACCTTGAATCTGAAATATTTGGCTCTTGCAATCTAACTGGTTACAGATGATATGAGGTCCTCTGGCGTGGGACTACTACCTAAAATCACCGTAAATGCATCCAAGCAGACATCTCTTCAATTTTCCGCCATACATATTTTCTTCTTGACCACAAAACCCATTCAGGGGGTATTCATGGAAATACCTTTATTGTCTTTGGGCCATCCTCTAAAAGGGGACTTCAGTCCCTCGATAGATGATACATTTATTTGTGTTCCCGTTTTCAGTTGACACCACCCGCAAGATGCTTGCGGTCATCCTGTTCACCAAAGTTTTCTCTAAATTCTGTCGCAGTATGTTCGATGCTGCTAATTTTTCGCTCCATACTGTGGAAAACCTTCAGCTTACTTGTCTTGTTATGTAAACTCTCTGGTGGTTAAAAACGGTTTTACGATTTAAGTACTCTCGAGTCTTAGGAATTGTCTACATACTACATCTCTAAAAAGGGAGACAGATAACGGAAAAACATCATTTAACTTTTTTCCCATTCTTCCTGTAGCCCATTTTTAACTGAATACGTAACTTCCTTTGCTGATAATGAAACGGTTTTGAATAACCTTTGGCAACTAGTTTGCAGCTTAATGCATTTGCTATTTCAGCTAACACATTTCAAGTTGACAAGTTATATCCACCATTATGACCAGAAGGCTAACGATCGTATGCTGCATAGATTACAAAGATTGTTAAAATAGATTTAATTATATTCTTATGTCACATTTGGAAATAGAAAACGGGTGACGTATCGCCACCTTACCCGCATGTCAACAATGTATCAGGTGCTAGACTTCTTGAAGGAACCTCACTGGGATGAAACTAATAAAAAGACCTGGAAAACCGAGTACTTTAATATAGTAACAATCAACCTTTGAGAGTAAAAAGATGTGTTCACCTCCATTTTAGACACAATGTTGGAACGAGTCAGTCCTTCCTATGGGCCAGAAAGTCAATACCTCATAATGAACCTTGGACCGGTGCTCCGGGACTGCATAGCTGATGTTGTTAAAAAACGTCCAAAGGATCCAATTGAGCATCTAGCACATTGTCTGCACCGTCACGCGGAAGTGGCAGAATTATTGCTGCGGGTAAGTCCTTGTCCAACTAACAATTTAGTACATTCAGCTTTTTATAACAGGCTCGTGCGTATGGTGCACAAATGAGAGCATTTGGCACAAACACTTTTTCTTCCCAGTAAAGGCTACGGATGAAAGTCGACGAAACTTAGCGGCATCTGACGGTTTTCAAAACACCGACTACTGTTCAGCAATAAATTCTTGAGGACCACCTTATTACAATCAAGCTGGTAATATAATACAAAACTATGTGTACAGTAAGTCACACCAGAAAAACAAAAGGCTGCAATGTGCGCAGAATTAACGACCAACCTCATTGTGCTCAAGCTCTCTAGAGCAACCGATTCTTGTGTTTTCTAGGAGCTGCCGCTCGAGACCATGGGTTGTAATCAATATATCGTTCCCCAGAGTCTCACCAGTAATGTTCGCCTTAACTGGAAAGCTACTTAGGTAAAAGTTGGAGCGGTGACTTTTTCAGTATCACTTACTACTTAAAAACTTCATAATTTGTCCGCTAACATGATGTGACGCCTGTCTGCGAATGTCAGAGATACTGTTTAGGTGGAACACAGTTATCAAGTGGAATTGTTAACTTTAATGAAAACTCATGAATGAACTCGGTGCTTAGTGTTTCTTTTCAATACCGGCGACACTTTGTACATGCTGCAAAAAAAACAAATTTAGCGATAGTTAGTACAAACAAAAACAAAACAGGTATTCCGTTCGTACTAAGATGAATGTTACCAAACAGGCAGTTGATGTGATGGAGTAGCTTACTACATATGAGTGCATGTTTGATGTAGGTTTCGATGGCGGCTTTATGAAGGCCTGTGTGTAATTGCCAAGGCATGTTTGGTGGGGATGTTTACCAAGCTGATCCATCCACGTTTGACAGTGACATCCAGCTGCTTCGATTGAGCTATTATTTTGGCCTTGTGTACACATTCACCTTTTCTCTCAACTGTAGTTGTTTGCTGCTAAGACGGTGTCTTACCCGGGTGTTTTGTTTTTACGTTACATTTTGATGATTCGCCCAGCCGACCTTTAAAATTAAGGTGCTTCGCTGCAAATGTCAAGCTTCCTGGCTACCACCTACATGGCAGGTTGGATGGCTGAACTGCAGATGAAAGTTCCCACATTGAAGAAAATCGGTAGTGTAGCTTTCAGCCAAGAGAAACCCAGCGTTTTTGAAAGGTTTCCTGCTTCCCGCGAATGTCTAAATAGATTGTTGCTCTAATCTTTCGAGGCACAGGTCAAAGCCAGTACCATGTGAATCACCTACGTGTGTTTCTATACAACTTGGCTCAATGTAAACGGTAACTTTAAGTCCCTCCTGAAACATAAGGTTCAGTTACCCCTTTTTTGTTAATCTGAGCAGTTCAACCAGTCCTTATCACAGAAGGCTTACCTTGCTAGCATTCCATGATTGGACAGCTGAGAAACGGTCTCGGTCTCAAATTCGGGAGTAATTGTGAATTTCACAATGAACCCAAACAGATTATCTATCGCAGTCATGCCTTGTCGACAGTCTGGAGCTAGTTTAGCAATGCTGAGTTCAGATGAGCCAAAAAGTAGCAAATAATCGCTGCGGCGAACCGTTATTGACTTTTGGATTGATGTAATCTCCGAAAAGCTTGATAAAATGTAAAAAGTAGTGCTCTCGCATTCCACGTGGACGTCACATATCCAAGATTCACTCACGTCTACCGACCACTGGAGCTTGTAACTGAAAACACTTGTGTTCCACTGAGGGATGGAAATAGAGCTCCAATGCTAATCACAGACCGCGTTGATGACTAACTTACCTCTGTGACAAATTCTTTCGTCAGCGCTCACATTCCTGTACACAAGTAATCTCCTCATGCTTCCTTGGAGATGACCTCACATTCTTTTCGAAGGATGTTTGAGTTAATTCCAATGCCCAAGAACGGGGCAATAAATTTTAAATAACGAGGCGCGGTGTGCGTTTTGAGGAACACTACACATAGTCCAAATTGATATGTAATGAATTTTGAGCAGGCAATCATGTCCGATATTTGGCTTTCCTAACGATTGCTGTTCTAGGCAGCCTCACACAAATGGCTGGTCACGTTCCGACCGAAAATAAATGAAGGTTTTCTTCTTTAATATTTTCGTTTCAGCTTGACAGCTACAATGTTCGTGGTGTAGTTTGACGCGATGCTTGAACTAATACGCTATTGTTGGTGGTTTGGTGTGGAAGCTACCCTTCAGTTCTATTATTAGAAATGTATCTTTCGTTGATCGCTTCGTTCGGCAATGATCATACTTTCCATTGAGGGTTCAGCAATAACTGATAAACAGGTGGATGGTGTCCCAACTTGTGTTAAATTTCATGTTCGATTTGCTCGCTGCGAAGTGAAGAAGAAAACTTCACGTGTTTTTTATTACCACTTAAGTTATAGAACAAGCTAATCGTGAAAAACAGTGAAATTTATTTTTCTCCAAATAAAGATGTACCCAAGCACCTTAAAAGTTTTTTTGATAAAAACTATCAGTGCCATTTTTGGTACTTTTCTTGAGTTGCTAAAACGATTTCAAAGCTTTGAATATCCTTCGCTTGCCACCAAAATGAATCAAATGAAGTAAATGCGTGCGGAATGGATGAACTGACGAACGGAATAAAAATATAGAGCAAATTTTCCTTGCTTAGTGTCAACCATGACTGAATGTTCATTGCAACGATACGATCAGAGTTCCTGCCTAAAACAAAAAGGCTTAAAACTGAGACTATGTTCGTTACCATCGGTTTGAAAAGCAGAATCTTTGATGCGCTGTAGCAGATGTCTCACTAGACCCACGAAGTGAATTTGTCCAGAAAATTTGCTTCTTCTGGGCCGTAAGGCAGAAATACAAACTGCAGACACTAGTCGACTGAAGTGGTAGTACGCAGTCTGGAAGCTGAATATCGGTCATTCATTGACTAACAGCATGTTTACAGGAGTTATGATTTTGTAGAATCAATCATTCAAGGCTTAAAAAGTTGGTCCTTTGCCGACGGAGGTTGAGTCTCAAAGCAGTGCAGCTCGCTTTGCAGATACATAGGAAAAAATATTTTGTTATCGTAAATGAAGCCGATTTGTAGTTTAGACCAACCCTTTTGATTCACCAACTGACTATTCTAGGAACTACCGTTAAACTGAGCTAGTAAAATATATCTTTCACTTCATTTTTAATGCAAATGAAATCCCATTTGCTGAAGCAAGACCACACATTTTACATTTAAGATGAATTACAAACCGTATACTTAAAACTCGCAAAGAGGACCCCACAAGTCGAACGGGCCCTTAATCAGGGAATTCTCCACTCGAAACGTCAGTCGACACAGGATCACTTGAAGTCACTTGAATGACTGAAGGATGGTGGCGCTACATTCTGTTCACACGCAAGTTATTCTGTCTACTGATCAACACCTCGGGTGCGGATGAGAGTGTTTGGTTGCTAAAATTGATGTTCCGCATTCGAGAGACTCATGAGATACACACTGCTGATGACTTCCGGTACCGACAAAACAGTTGCACAGTGATTTTTGGCTTTCAATCTTAGAATGGCGCAAGTTTTCACCTGATTCGAAGCGCTTAATTTTATCTTTTTTTAAAGAATGGTCTGTATGATATAATAGGACATTAGTTGGCTCCAAGTTTCAGAATATGATTAGGCATTTTTCTACTATTTAACTTTAAGGAATGAACAGTTTTTCGCCTGTACACTTGCACATGTAAGTGGATGTGAGATATAAATGTGCACAAATCACTGATTCACTGGTAACCAATCGGGGGAGCCAAACGATATGTAGGTGTGTCGTTTACCTTTCAGTCGGTATGTCATTCTTTGATGGATTGTTAGTGCACGGGCAGTTCAACCGCAGCTCGGCGTAATCTCATTTACGCTTCTTTACGCCGGACTTGGATCGATGGTACAACAGACTAGAAGGGAATTTCGTTTGTATTTTGGTCGATATTTCATCCTACTGGTGGAGTCAGTCTATTCTGGAATGCCGAGAAACATTCCATTGCCCTTTCATTTTCGCTGATACTCATCAGCGGCGTACATCCCATGAGTTTCTATTCCGATATCAACCTAAAAACTTCTATTTGGACAGTATAGAGTGCGACCACGAGTGGCCACGTAGTCAGCTCACGGTCAGATACAGCAATAGTTTTCCCGTATATGGTAGTCCGTGACCTGCTCCGCCTTTTGTTTATGGGCAAACAGGTTATAATAAGACTGCGAAACAGAGGGCATCAAGACAAAAGGGGTTTTATCCTCCAAGGCATAGGTCTTTTCTGTTTGAGATTTCGCACTCCGTCATGGGGTACAAGTATTAGTTAATGTGGTCATATTTTGGACATGTTTTTCTTGAGAAAGTAACTGTATCGAGACACGTTCTGATAGGTCTATATTAGCATCAGAAGGTAAAATTTGATAGAGTTTACGATTGTTCTGCTTACGACGCAGTACTCACTCATCTGTATTCACCATTAATTGGTTTGACGCAAGTTCGTTAGCTTATTAGACACAATCAAATTACTAGTTGCATTTTGGTTCATGGTTTTGGCCGCGTGGTCCATTTATTTTGAAGCCATCTATGTTACCTTCTAGTGGTATCCTTCATTTTCAATGGCCGGTACCACCAAAATCAGTCCTCGAACTTTCGCATTACCCTGCATCACTGGTTTGATAGTGATTTTTGTTCGTCACTCACTCTCACTCCCATCAGCCGTCTGACAGTTCAGTGAATCGTTTTATAACGTAGTCGAATAGCGAATAGTCGTTGGAGCAGTGAAGCATATGTAGCTCAGTTTATTACACCAGCAACTTTGAAAAGTCCTCTCAAGTTCAAGCCATAAATGGAAAGCAAAGTACCTAATTGTGGTTAGTTTTAAAACTCATCATTATTATTGGACGTAGAGTTCAGTCGGTGAAGGTGCGACCCAGTTGTGTTTGGCCACTCGTACACTAGCGTACGCTGGACGCACTCTGTACTGGCAGTTAAGTTCGCCTATTCTCATTACACCCAACGTGAATTTACAAGAAGATCTACGTAGAGAAAGCGAAGCGTCACAGCGTCAAAACACTTTTGACAGTGACAAGATCGGACAAAACCTTGAGTATTTTTCTTTCAGTTTCTTCCGGCTTTTTCCTTTTTTTGGGTGTTTTTCAGCTGGGTATTTCTGTAAACGAAGGGTTTGTTTGAATCTTCTGTCAGTACGATCTCACGCAGAAAACATTTGACTAACATTTTTTAGCCCATGCTACTTAAAACACAATCTACCTTCGTGGAAACACGTGGTTTGACTTAACTCCTAAAATTTCACTACCTAAATCTTTTACAGGAGAAGCTCGAAGCCGAATCACTGCAAGATGCGGATAGAGCAAGACAACAGTATCTAGAAGAGGGTAAAATCAATGAAACTTCCCTTATGGAGGCGTCAGTATCGGAAAACCAAGAGACCGACCTGCTGTCTGCTGAACCCAAATTCAGTACTTCTGACCTGTCCGGCCGTGGTGAAGTAGAAACGACAATCAACCCAGACGAAATGAATGTTGACAACGTCAGCGAGCCAAGCATGAAAGATGGCCTTTCAGGTTAGCTTTTTAGGCACAAAATATGAAAGCCATTGTGTTCAATGAAACTCATCTGAAGCTTGATGACTTCATACTGGTGATCGATGTTGGTCTGTCAAGCAAGCATAGCATCGATCCAGTGGCTGTGGTTGATATCACGTTCAGCAAAATAGACAACGGTGTTCTGAAATTTACCGTCACCATTACTATTCGCAGACAGGATCCGTGTAAGCAGAAACAGCTTTTCCTTTCGTTTGCACTACCGCAGTAGTCTGCATAGAAGACCTTTGGCGTGGTAATTTTTCCGTCTTTGTTTACTATCGTTATCTGCAGTGCGCATCTAATGAGGCACAATGAAATGAATCTGCTACGTCGTGAAATACTGCGCTGTTGTTTTCCATCTTCAAGGTTTTTTGTAAAGAAAAGCCGTTTTAGGTGTAATTTTGTCACTGAATATCACTGCAGGGAGCACTATGTCGGAAACTGATGGAGCCGCCAGGCTTTTTGCACACTATTTTCTGAAATTATATTCGCAAATCACGTGCGACTCAGTTTTCGCAGCGTCAATCACACTAGTAGAAGAAATATGGTTTATTCTGCCACCAAAAACCTCAACAACCATCATAATACTAAGCAATCTCCATCTGTTCCACAACTTTTTTGCAAACGACTTCCATCTGATTACGCTCAAACTTTAGCAAATGACTCCACTTTCAGACTGGCTTTCAAATAGTTCATATTTTTTTACACTTGGAAATATAGCGTAAGCAAGTAAGCACCTGGAATTATGGCACTTGGCTGCAGGCTCAATAAACCAATCTATCCATCATTATGAGGAAAGGGTTGTTTTTGTAATCAAAAAAACTAAAATTGAACCAACGGATCGGCCGACAGACACAGAAACTAGGGAACCGATGGGACATAGGTGAAAAACATCCAGTTGTTGGCAATTTAGGTTAGTCACATATAATTTGGGGCCTTACCTATGTGTGTCGTTGGCAAAAACGAATGGGAGATAACAACCAATCCTCCTTGAAGGAAATTACTGAGAAGGTTACTAAAAACTCTACGACAGCCCACTAATGGTTTCGCCCTTCCTGGGGTTCTTCAGGTAGATACAATCGCCGAGTTTTTATCAACCTTAAGTCCTACTAGGTAGTTGACCAAAATGGTAGCAGTGTGCACATAACTCTTTCTACAAATTCTGGCAAACGGTCACATACACATCTGTTACTGAGAGGGCGTTTTGCATTCCAAAAGTTAGTTTGGGCATCTTTCGATGGTTTTGTCGACTTGTCGTGAATGAGTATGCGCATACTTCATTTTCTCATTACTAATTTCAACAATTTGAAGTTTGTTTTTCACGTATACTGGAACACTTTTGGAACACTTACGAAGGGATTAGACCCAAATGAGGTGTGACAGCTTTCACACTACAAGAAACTACCTAGGTATACTTGATCATCCACAGATTATCTCCTATCAGAAAGGTATATGAATGGATGCCTGAAAAGCACACCATTTTTTTCTATCATCAGATTGCTGCTATACGTTCCCTAAAAGTTTCGCCAGACATAACTGAATCAAGGTTTTGTCTTCGGACCTCATTTGTCTTTCTATCCAACTTCGTTTATGTTTCAGCCTATATACAGCCAAAACAGTAGTTTGTTGTCATATCAGCCGTGGCGTGATGACATATGTCTGGTTGTTTAATTCTCTATATACCACGGAGTGAAAAAGCAAAAACATACGGCTGTCAATGCCCCTAGTCTTTCTGCACCATTTTTTCTTGTCAGCTAGTCCTCCTTGGATCCTGGCTCTAGACAAGTCACTTGGGCACTCAGAGCTATTACCATCAATATGTCACGACTGACATCCGCTGCTACACGTCTGCTACTGGGACCTCATTCGTCCGCATTTGTTTCGGCGTTCACCTAAGCTATTTAATCAAGAAGCTACTCTTGCACTTGCCTTATATGCCATGCTATCTGGTATCTTCTGCAATTCTGAAATTCATAATAAAGTCCAGGTATAATGATCAAGACTAAGGCATATTCGCTCTCTAGACGCTTCCCCTTTGAACTTGGTCACTGTTCCAGAGAAATTACTGACCTATGCAAATCCCTTTGTTTCCTTCAAGGTGGGCACCACCGTTTCGTCCAATCCTGTAGTTTCTGGAAGAAGCATTCTATCTTGAGCACGTGAAAGTTTATTCAAAGACTGTTTGTTATATATGAAACCGTTTATCGTACCTGATAATGGCCTACCAGTTATGTATTCGTAATATCTTACTTACGTTGTCAAGGATGGTTGGAGCGTACAACCTTGGTCTTGTCAACAAAAGAAAGGGAGTTCGGTAGAGTAACTCTCGGTAAATCTCCTTAACCATTTTGCAGCTTAAGCGGATTGGTAGATGCGTTCAGTTACAAACTGACTGACACTTTTCATGTACTGGATGACAAAAGCTCGGTTTGTTTTTTTGTCTTGATTAATAAGCAGAAGGATGTCGGGATTACAAATCAGACTGTCAGCCACGCAAATTTTATTCCACTCTGATGGATTCAAGCTGCCCGCCGCTCGATTACCGGAGCAAGATCAACAACGAGTGACAGCAGCTGAATCGTAAAATTATTCCCTTCAATGTGAAGGTCTCCTATGAAGGGGAAATGTGGTTTTCACGACGTAAACAAATCGCATTATCAGGGCAATTTCTTTTTTCGAGGCATTCTTTTGGTCAAGCTTTCTTCTAGGGGGGTGACAAAGCCAGCGCCCTGTTAATTCGAAATGACTCAGATAACTTGCTGTGGTTTTTTTACGAGCCAAAAATGACTTGGCGTCAGATTTAAAATGGTTTGAACATTACTCAGGATATCCTGCAGTAACATCGAGTCATCCCCAGACCCATACCAAGATGTATCAAGATTTCCATTGGGTTCTCCTAAGAATTTTATCAACGTGTCCTATTGAAAATATAAGGACCTCGCAATGCGAGAAGAAAAACATGACCAGCTTTACTGAGTGACTCTCCTGCTTATGCATTTACAAACACTGATCTTCACAGCTGTCTGTGTGATGTAGATCGGCAAGGATTAGCAGGAAATTTATATGGAATATATCAGTTCCAAGAAAATTTAAATGTTGCTTTGGTTTTCTGTGTTCTGCGCTGAGATGTGTAGAAGTTGACCATTGCTTAGAAGCTAAGAAACCCTTTAAAGCTACTAATTCGACTTTCACAAATAAAGCTGTGGCCTTTGTGGGTGTTAGGGACATTTTTAGTATCTTTATTTTTTTTTAAAAATATGTACAGATTATGGTGACGGAGCTCAGCAGCTAACATTAAGGCTTTCATATGAGGCTCAATCCAAGTCGTCGAAACGGTAGTTCAGGTCCATTGTGGCCGGAACTAACCCCCGGCTCCAGAACCTTAATGACGGAAAGGACTTACTCAACGAGGACACAACAGCTCTATTGCGAATAACTGAGTACAGAATTACAGGGAGTGTAGCGATATTTAAATCAAACCTATGACCTTGAATCAAGACTGTCCGGTCGATGTTGAGTGCTTGATTGGCATCACATCTAGGCGGCGCCTGTGCACTCTGAGCATCATCAGTTGTCCCTGATTGGCTGCTTAACGTCCAACCAGTAGTTAGCTTTTTGGCCCGTAGGCTCTGCGACCTTCCTGAAGCAGTCTTGACGAAACTGACAGTTCTTAGTAAGTTTCTAACGTTCTGGGAGTTATTTTCAGGAATTTGACTTTTCTGACAACGCCCTTACCCACTACGACACCAGGGCTGAGTGAGGGAGATGAGTGAGTGAAATACGACGAAGCTGACAAGGTTCATCTATTCTGCTCCCAATTACTGTCTGCCTGGCCGTCCGCCGGTTTTGAAAGCCTTATTTCACGTGAAACATGACGGGTGAATTAGCAGCAGTTATCGAGAAGAAACAAAGTTCAACTCCGTCGTTTTCAGAGGGCATGTCGACCTTCAGGGCGCAGCATTTGACGTTATTGCGCATTAAGATTATCTACAGAATAACTAATGAGTCTGGAAAGATATTGCGACTGTTGCGTTTAGAGCAGTGTATTGATTGCAGGAACCAACTTCTGGACAAACAATACTGATCACTTCACTAGTTGCATTCAAGTTGAAAAAAATCTTTTAGGGGTCTATAGTGAGCGGTGCTCGAGCAAAAAACGAGGGATTACGTTTGAAATGCAGGTATTATGTATTTAGCCGGTGTTACACATTCCCAGAGTCAGGTGAGCTTTTACAATTGAATGGTGTTGACGGAAACACTTTTCTATTTTTTCATACAGAGGATGAAGGAGACCACTGATACACAAGGACTTGGCAAGGGATAACTCATACTGGCTCATCGCCAATGGCGAACAATGTGATTTTGGCTACTTTTACCAAATTAAAGTGTAACATACAACGCTGTAACATGTAAAATTTTTGCTTATTATTATTATCACAGACGGGAACAAACAAACATCTATGGAACTTAATAAGGAGATCAACAGAAAGCAGTAGTTCCAGCTTACTGAAGGTCATAGGAGATTCTGTAACACAGAGGCTTTCTGTCACAGTAGATAGCAGAAAACAGTATGCGTGATCATTTTGGGTAGCCAATAACCCATTATGTTTGATACTGACGTTTGCTGTCACCAGCTTAAACGGCGGGCAGTCAGCCCATAAATTACTGACCACGAGCGATCACTGTGGAGAGTTGCTAACTTTGAATTGACAAGCTGCAGAAGGAATCGGCATGTACTAGCAGGTTTTTGTGGTTTGATTAGAACAACATGAGATGGATGAAAAAGGAGGATGTTTGAAAAGCTCTTTTGCGAAAGATAAGGCCACTACATCAATATTGTACCGTTAGCCAGCTCAACAACCTGTAGAATTCGCACGTTTCATTTGAACGCCCAGAAAATTGTTGTCCCGTAGTTCCGCGCTCGAGGTTTCCGATCAAAATATTATGGTTTATCGCCTTATTTACGGTGCCTCTCAGTCTGCACCAGCGACACTCATTCCGGATGCACTCACTGCCAAAAGGTACTTTGCGTATCATTTCATATTCATATGGTTTAAAAATGGTTCGAAAAAATTTGGTTGTATAACCGAGGCGACATAAAATCTGCTGCACACGGCTTTACGGTACATAGCTTGAGATAGTCCAACAGATAAGGCGCGAAGCTATCGGCCGGAAGGTACTTGGTTCAAATCCAACCTCCACCTTTCGATCGCACCTTTTCTAGACTTGGTAAAACTGGCAGCAGCTCATCCCTCTTGCTTCCTTTTAACGGCATGGCAGCTATACACCGAAAGGATGCCACAGCTTAATGACCATATTTCATGCAATCGTACCGGAGATAATATCGTTCCAGAGGGGATACTTTTTATCGAAAGATTTTCTTTTGGGTAAACAAAAAGGCAAAATTGGCTGGTTAAATAATCTATTGGATAATATGGCGAATTTGAGTGGTGTTCGAGAACATACCACTACCGTGAGTTTCTCTAAATTTAATCAGTCCTTTTTGCTAGCAGCTGTGTCGGTGTTATGTGTCCGTTCGATTACAGGTGAATTTTATAATTCCTTGGATTCTTATAACCTCTACCATGAATTTCCGAAACGAACTGGGCACAGATATTAGCACTTGACCGGTGTCACTGGTTGATTTTGATATGTTACTGTTCAGTTTGAATCTCCTAGCTCTCTCCCCTTGGTAACAATCTACTTCTTTACAATTTAATCCGCCTGACGTGGAAGTGCGATTCTCCACTTTTCTCGATCCAGTTGGCACCGTAGCCTACATGCGACAATTTTTGTCCCACTGACATTTTAGTTATGGCACACATGCTCCGTGATTAAATTCTTCACAGAAGCGCCACGATCTGCAGCTGGACTATTACAGTGTCTGTTACAGTCAAGTTCATTAGGCTTATTCGAATCCGGAAACCACTGCATATAAAATAACAAAAAGATTTCATTAAATAGCAAAACTTTTTGGACTTTGTTAGCATCAACTAGGGAAACCCAAGCACTTGGCCTGAAATAATAAACCAGAGGTCTAGAGGATATGTGTTCGGTAACCATAAAGGCGCATAAATAGTTACTAGCTGGTTACGCACAAGTGGTCAAGCTCACCAACAGAAGCAATACTTGAGTAGTCGAAGTCGAACAACTGCACAAGAGCTCTTACGTGATTCTGAGGTCACTAGTGTGAAACTTTGGCCAAAGGACCGCATGTTTAACATCCGCTTCGTTCGTACAACGAAGGCGATGGGGAATTGACCATATCTCTCCTATTCACTACGATTTTTAGGCGACAAATATTTGCAAGTGCTTCGTCTCCTAGGTATATTTGCACTCCGGACGGTCCTTTACTGCCTCATCAGTTTGTTTACGTTTGTCACATTTTTATCTCGTAGGCCCAAAGCTATAGGCCCCCGAGGTTGCGTGCACAGTACCAGGATCGACAGCATATTACCCGAAAAGTACAGCGAAATATCCCGAAGCTATAAATATTCACAGGCCAACGGCTCGCTGCCAACAAGTGTGAAGCTGTTACGCATGTACTGGTGTATATACGTGGCATGCGGACACTGTCAATAATTATGGCACTATTTACACGCACCACACGAACTATTTGATTTACTTTGACATGGGTCATTTTGAGTGTTTGGATGCGACCAGTGTATAATTTTGCATCTTTAGGTGTACCAAACCTTTGGGTTGGGTGGAATCTGTGATCGTGTGTGCGCACGTGTTAGGGACTGCTTTTAGTCTGCACCCCTCTATTGATTAGATTGATCAGGGTCTAGCTTCCACGGGTAAAAGCAATTGCTTGCTATTTATAAGCCAACTGGCAAAGCTCTGCTTCTCATGTGATGAGTTTTTTCTTCAAAAAATCGATGTCAATTTCATTTGGAGCAAAGAAAAACATTACCCGAAATTTCCTTGTTACTCTATAAAAATCTGACAGTGGTAGCTGGATTTGATTTGTATGCGTCAGTTCAAACCGCTCTATTTCCATGGTATTCAAAAACATGTTCCTTCTATGACCAGTATATCTATAGAGAGAAAAAGTTTCATAAGGTGAATAAGCCTTACATTTAAAAAATCATCAAGCGAAAAGTTGGGCGACATCGAATCGCCCGATGTGAACTACGTGATTGAAGGGTCATAATCCATATCCTGTATAAATGCAGTGTATCACATTCTGATCAAGCTGAATAGCTTGTTGTTCACCTACTGACCGGAATTTTGCACATTTGAATCAACTCATGAGGTTCGTTAGATTGCCACTGTTGTTCACTTTCAACAAGCTGTAAATAGCTAACTACTCTCATTTGCACATGAATTTGGTTTTGAAGGAGTGCTACACAAAGTTTGTCTCATGCTTCAGTTGGCACGATACTCGACAAGTTGCAGTATATTTTCTTAACGGAATACACTACTCATATGTTTGCTAACAGCTCTTTGACAGCCTACTTTCGACACCTACCTGATGACCTTCAAGAAGGGCAAAACCGGAAGTGAGCTACCGATGAGTAGCGTGTTCTGTCAGAGCTGAAAAGCATTTTATCACCCTAAGCTGTGTTACACATTTCCACACTGAGCCTATTCCTTGCAACTTCTTCTTTAGAGCGACTATATCCAGTCACTCCCGCTAGTTCCTTTTGTGACCGTTCAGAACGTAGCAGCCAACTCTCAGGTCACACTACAGAAAGGAAGTTTCAGATAGAAGTTAGCTTACGTCTCCTATGCATAAATCACACACATATATCCCGATACTATACTGCAGAGAAATAATTCTTCAGCAAGAAAGCTGCCAAGAATGCCGTTGATACGAAGCGTTTCGCTTCTTCTGTACGAAGGAAATAGAGGAATTGGAGATACCGGAGAATATGTTGTGATCCCATTGTGCTGTTTGGAAACTTGGTTCTCAATAGTAAATACCATAAAACTAATATCACTCCAGACCCTTCAGGATCCCTTGTATGAAGAGGAAAGTGCTATTATCCATTGATCAGTGTTCTCTCTTGATAAATGTTTTGTGTGAAGTAGGCTATCGGTGACGGGGATATAAAATGGAACGAAACAATATCGGAACTGTAAGGTGTTTCTTCATCCTAAAGAGTCAGTTTTGTTAGTGCCTGGGCAGAGTCATGTGGATTCGTCATCTGGCTTACCATGTCTTGTTAAGGTGACTTCAGTAATTCTGCAGTATGTTTCGATGTGTTTTAATTTTACAGCTGTTTACACCAGTGGTCTTCAACAGAGTCACTATTGCCCACTGGGGAGTATTTAAATCTGGAAGGTGAATGGGATGTGAGGCCTGAGATCTTGCAACAGTAGTGTGAATACGTTTGCAAGAGCATTGGTTTCATCACAACTCGTGTGATTGTTGTCAGGACATGTCCTCATAGAATGCCAGAGTTGAAGACAGGGATTCTATGCCGTTAGACAACTGGCCGAATCACGACACAGTGTGGTGGCTGTTCATTCCATTTGTCGTCTTAAATTGGTTAATCCGGTTTAATGTTCCACTAAAAAGAAGTGATTTTTTGATCAGAAGACTGTGTTTCAAAAAGAGGGTAGAGAGGATAAAGATTGGACCATCCCGGTTTGTACTACTCCATGGCCAGGATGTCACCTTGGAATGTCATTTCTGTAGGTTCTGAATTCAGCTTGCAATGTTGTCCTCGAAATAGAAATAGTAGCAGCGGATATTTAAGTGAAATATAACATGCTGTCTAGTTCGCCTGCCTGGCTGATCAGGTGAATCTCTTACTTGACCCGAGTCATCGATGATGGTTCACGGCTTGCTAGCTACGGTGGCTGTTGGTGCAGGAATTCTTGCGTTGGCTTACCGGTCGTCCAATTGTGCACCAGCACCTGCGTGCATTGCAAACCGCAATTGGTTAGGCACGCGACTGCAAGACAACCACACAGAGGTCCGCTTTACTCGATATGTATCATCGCGCACAGAACACAAGACATCACTTGCGCTCAGCTAACAAGTTGGGTTGAGTTTAAATAAATTCTTGTCAAGATTTTTGACAGGATCCGTATTTTTCGTTCAGAATGATCCTATCCACTGACCCTATCAAATGTCGCGCAACTTTGGCCAACAATACTTCACCAGCACAATGCTTCCAGACTAATTGTCCTCAAGCTGCAGTGGTATTTTGCTGTCGAGCGCAGTTACCAGAGTCCAAATTGTTTGTTGTCCACCAAAATGGCACTGACGTCCAAGTGGCCTGCAAATGTTAACGGGCAAACTAATCTCGAAGATGAGTCTACTAAACTATATCTGGTGACGGACAGCAGCAAAAAACAAGAAGAATTTTTGGATTTAGATAACATCCTGCAAACACCGTTCGTCCGCGCTGCAAAACCAAGAAGCACCATGCATACAGTGGTTCTCTTTTTTGTTGCGAATCACCAGCGTACGCGAATCTCGAATCTTTAGGGTTATTGAATCTCATAACATTTCAGTTGGTTGTGGATAACCGATCAGCGGTGTGAAGAAATCACTCATCATTGAAGCACGCATCTCATGTCAAACAAGCGGATGTTCGCTGGCTCCACCCGTGACAAATTTTTGGATGAGAGGCTCACGCTATCTGTGAAATTGTTTTATTTTCTGACTAGATCATTCATATTTTCGAAGTCATAAGGTTTTTTGAATTCTTACACATAGATCATCTGACCTAAACCGGGTGGGTTGTGCCATATCTTGTCTAGCTTTCAATCTGCCACTCAGCGCTGAATAATCGTGTTCGAATTCAAACCGGAAGGTTTCTGGCTCAAATGTTTCCAATGCCCCTCGAAATAGGCAAGTTTGAATATTCTGGACCGGGAACAAGCAGCTTACATCGCTTATCAGATTCATTTCTGCAGCAGGAATCCCTTATTTAAAGCCTGAATAATACTGCCTGCAAAATGCAGTATCACTAACGTAGAATTCTGGGAGGCCAAAATGTCTGTTGTTGAGGATTTCGTTTTGATAGGAAACTCCTGACAAGACAAAAGATGGGACAGAGGAAGGCTTTTTTTTACAAAACGTTCATCCAAACTGTGTTGCAGGAATACGAGAACCACCGTAATGCAGTTCACCTGATAGGACAGCCTGCGGTATTCTTATCCCTTCTTCAGGTTCATCCAAAAGCTCCATAAAATCAGAGTTTGAGGTATCTTTGCACATTGTTAATATCCAATCCGGAATGAGAATACAAGCTTATCCACCTGAAATTTTTTACCTCTAATGAACTTCACTAGTGAGTTCAAGCCTGCTTGCTGTTTCCAGTACGATTGGTCGAAAAACGGTGACCATAAGACTCACTAGTCCATGAAAAATTTCACTGGTGATCGAATCGCCCATAAGATTCTTAGGGTTCTGCCTTTGTTGATATTCATACATAAGCCCCAATATTTCACAGTTAAATTCTTCTTCCGAAGAGCCTGTTAGATGCTTGAACCTACCGGTTTAACACAGGAAATTTTAGTCACACTGATCGCATTTTGGTCAACCATCAAATGACCGTCTGACGTCCACCCTTTCAAGGTCTTGCGGACGTACACTTACCATAGATTACGTGAGTGCGTGAACTGACTTACGTTCTTTTTAATTTCTGCCTGCTGATTCAGACCCCCGTGACTGATAATCGAGAGGTGATGGGCTTCTGTAGTTCAAACGGATAGTTTCGTTAACAAGTTGGTTGGAGGTTCACAGTGCTAAGCTTATAAACCCATATTAAACGGTTACAATTGGGCGACTGGTCATAATGGTTTTTTAAAGCCTTATTCTAAGGTTGATTTGACTTTCGGCCACAGGGCGCTACGCCACCACCCAGTGGTCCAATACGATTTGTTTAGTCGGCTGTCTAAGAAGGTAACTCGTGAAACTGCATCACCTGCCTAGATACCTGAGATAATAGAGTAACCTAATAATAATGAAGATGAAGAACCCAAAAAAACAAGCTCCAGAAAATGGTCACAAAGATTTTTCTTCTTTAAAGGTTCCCGCAAAAATATTTGCGGTTCCTTCTTCACAGAAGCTGCAGACTATATGGCATGCTCATGACACCAGTTAGTCCTTCAACAGAGTGAGAATAACTACTGTAAAATATTCTTCCAATAAGTCACACCGCCAGGTGCAGAATAGTCAATGTAGCAGCGCGTGTCTTACCATATGGGAATCAAAGCGCTAAGTTACGTTCTATATCATCTGTAATGTGATCCTTCAAATAGGGGAGACTACTAGGAGGGGGCTTCCATCCTCTCCTAAAGCGACGGCAGAGATAAAATTCAAGTTTCCTCATTAAATTCTAGTGAGGTGTGCCTTTTGAAAAATTTCATATGCTTGCCGGTTTCTCTCAAACCGCTTTTCAGAAACCAATGAGAAGTTTTGCTTTTTTTGCAGGCACTCGTCAGTTGATACAAACAATAACCGGTACAAAATTCAGTCGCCAGTTCTGAATCTCAACTGGTTATTTATCGCCTCATTCTGTACATTCACAGGGGCCGTCAATGTAAGCTCTTATCAAGGGTGATGTCACTTATAACCTGATTTATAACCTTCGAAATGAACCGTGTTCAAATATTTTTGTCGCATCTTTCTATAGGAAAATGTATCTGGTAAAAATGCTGACAGCAAGAAATGTATCTTTAAATAATCACTTTCCTTCAGAAGAGTGTTCTGTCATACATGACATGACTGAACTTATTTTAAAGAAGGGACTATTAATCGGCTGAAGTATTCAAACTAATGTGTTTTCATCGTGGATCGTCTTACTTGAGAACTAGTTAACCTCAAATCTCGAAGGAGCACTATTCGTAAGGTCGCTGAAAACGTCGACAGCCCAGGATCTAATTGCCCCCATGGTAATCACCACGTGAGTGCAGTCTCCTGGTTTCCGTCACCCTTATAGCCTACCTGAACCTAAATTGCGCACAATTCGCGAATTACACTCAGTTGCAAACAAATTTGACTTTAACGGGACGCCTGAATGTGAGTCAGACCTTCCATTTATGACATCTTAAAAATCTTACTTTGTGCGGCGTGCTCAGTTGGGTAATATAATAATCGAGAGGTTTAACTGGTCAACAGCTGAGTCTTCCCGTTAAAACCAGGTGAGTGTCCAAATGGGTGTGATTCACCCAGTACAAACAGGTTATCTGCGGGCAGACGACAGTGAGCTTTGTGAGGAAGTCTTTCATTCTGACCCTATAAAAGCAAACCCATTTTTAAAGTAGAGTAAGCGGGTCACTTGCCACCTGAGGTCTCATAAATAATCCCAGAGCAAGATGGGTGATGAGTCATTTGAGATTCCGTCCTCTTTGGTATTATTTTCCCCCGTCGTTTTGGTGTTGGATGTTCCTAACTGGCCTTGGAGTAATACACAGATGCGTCTACTCAGTAATCCGTGGACATGTTTAACACATGTGCCTGAGGCATCTCTCATTGGACGAACTCCCAGTGACAAGTAAGGTGCGGACGGGTTCAACTAAAGTTGCTGGAACTGTGGAAAGCTTAAGGTACACACCCGTTCTAATCACTCTGCGTTCAACGGACGGTAAAACATTGCAATTTCCAGAATTTTTGGTTTTATTCTTTTGAGGATGCACATTAAACAAGCTTACTGCAGTTGCCGTTGTTGACTTACATATTACAAGGAACAAATTACTGAGTAAATATAGCTGAAAGAACAGTATACTTGACATTGCATTCACCCAGATATATGAGGTTAACTTTGCTAAATAACAAAGAACTAAGCAAGTCACGCTGAGACTGAACTGTTTGGTATTACTTCATTGTGTTGGTCCGAAAAAGACAAAACTTCATACAGGATTAAGCTATTCAAGGAGAGTTCATTTAAAACAGCACACTAGTTGAAATATTGGTAGCAACGGAAAGGTCAGGCCAGAACAGATTTTGAAGAAGAACAAAGTAAACCTCCTTGAAGTAGACAGCTTTTTCAGGGATTTATTTGGCTTCCGTTTGTCGGGAGATGATGGGACCGAAAAACATCCGATAGGGGCTTTGAGGATCTTCGCCAAGGAAGTAATCATTCCAAGCTGTGAGGAATTCATCACTGCTAATCTTTCCATCTTTGTTCGTGTCCAAGACCTGCAGAACAGACATAGAGAAATAATGAGATGGCTTTTATACATTGCAGTGGATGTCAGAACATACAAAACGTATTTTAGATGGATGCTAGGTAAAAATGTGGCTGTAGAATTCGTGAAACACACCAATTTGGTTTTCATCAACCTTGTGAGTGGTTTCATTCAAGTACGGCTGTGGGTTGTTTCCCAACTGGAATAATACTCCAGGCCCTTGACATTATGATAGTACGCATTGCCCATTTTAATCCCTAGCTGCGTACCGGACTTCTTCACACTAGATAGTGTTAACACTTGTGTGTTCCTCTTCCCTACTGACAAAAGAAAACAGCTCGTTTTGTTTATTTATTATGTGCACTTGGCAAAAACATCTTGCATAACCCTGCGTAAAGGCGACTTTGCACTGGTTTAATCGTATCAGGCGTCATACGCTCGGAGATGTTGGCATTTACTAGTGGCGTTACTCTGCCTTCTTTGTTGAAAACAAAGCAGCATGCAGCCAATTTAGTGGAAAGACCAAGCACTCGTAAGTCAAACTGATCTTCCAGAGTATTTAACCAGAGAATAACCATAGATCAAAGTTCGCTAGGAAACTGAAGAATTCCCAGAATATGAGTCATCGCTTTCGATAGAACATGAATAGCGAAAGCAGAAGTAAACAGCGTTGATCCTGTGTAATCAGCATTTTGAATGGAAAGCCAAACTATCCGAAATACGAACGAAGGAGAGGTCTGATGCCAGACACAAACCACGGGGCTCTCGCGTACCGGACGGGTGTCGTAACCGCTGAGCTGTTCATTACCACACATGTGTGGTTGGATTTTATATACTTGGACATTCACATGGACAGTGCACTGAAATCCGAAAACTGTCACTAATATGAACCACTCGCGTGGTTTCTGCGATGAACAGACCGGTAATTTCGTCCAGATATGTCCAGGTGTTAGGCTTTTCTCTCACTTTATGTGTACTTGGGCCTGTCACTCAACATATCAAATTTATGCCAACTATGGGTGGCTCGGATGGAGCCAGCAGCTACTGGTCTGTTGGCCGAAATTTATTATTACTGGCCTTCTTTTTACCAGTCTAAGCGACATCGCTTGGTCAATCAACTGGTTAACCATAAAACCCTTTCGGCGCATACCTGCTACGCCACCCGAAGGAAGCATTCAGTCTGGGATACTGCCAGGCTGCTGCAGCACAAACAGGAGCAGTCGGGATACTGAGGTTAAGTTTGAACCAAGGACCTTCCGGTCAGTACGTTTGCGCCTTAACCACTAGAGTATCTCACGCTCAAGAAACATTCTAGGTGCACACGAAATCCATTTCTAGTCTTTCTTAGTATAATCGGTAGATTCACAGCAGTGAGTAATAATGGGCCGAAAGGTTTATTCACCATGACCTTTGAAGGACAAATGTGATAATCTCCATCACTGCTACGCTGTTCCGCAAAGTGTTAGCACTGTGAACAACGAATTGCAGGGCTTGAACGTGAAAGAATTAAACCGTGAATCAAAACGAAATTGAGCTCACTGGGTCAACTGCGAATCCATGCGAAAATACGAGCTACACTGATGGTCTAGGTTATTAAATCAAATTATTAAGAAAGTACACATTGGTGAAAATTTGCTGCATTAGCAAACCACTTTTCTGGGATTAGATGAAACAGAGCGAGCATCGTGGGGACAACTAGCTCTAGCAAGAAGGTAGAACTGATTCGAACATTCCTGACGATTGCAGGTTCTATGGGGCATAAACTAAGCAAAAAAACAAGAAAAGTGCTTTCTGCATACTGTGCTTTTCGGTGGTTCAAGACTGCTTTACCTATCAAGACTAATGTTGGATCCAATGGATCAAATGTGGGGCTCAGTATTTGAAATCGCACACTCGAATGTGAATAAAAAGAATAATCACTAGAGTGCAGGGCTGTTGATTCGCAAACACGAACTAAGCGGCTACAAACTCAGACACGAAAGTATAAAACCTCATTTGCACGGAGGTTTCAAAAGCATGGAATCCTCATGCTTTTTCCTGGGCTTCCACGGATCTTGTTTGAATATTTAACATTTATGAAGAAACACTGTGAATTTCAAATCAACCTACTATCAAATGCGGGGACGGTGCTTGAAGCTACTTTGACCACATGATACTCGCATGTTTCATCAGTAGTGTCCGCCGTTACATCAGTATTTTTAATCTGTATTGTAAAATGACAGAATGTGGAGATTGTCCACAAAAACGAAATTAATTCGAAGTGGATTCCTACAACAATGCAAAGAAGACTGAATACAGGAAAACCACACTCGAATTCAATGACAAGATGTCTGATTGCTTCCTTTATTCGCTTTGGAAATCGGCCAACTTTGTAACTTATTCACTATTTCTGACGAGTCTCAGCTGTGGTGGATTTTCAAACCACAAACCAGGCGACTGCCTTCCAACCTTCCCCGAAATAAGGAAGGTGGTTCACCGTGAAAAAGTGGGCGGCAAAACTCTCTGCTTACCTGTCTATCCACTTACCCGACTATAAAGTTACTTCTGTCAAACAGAAGTATGCAAGGAACCAACTGATCTCTATCAGTCCTTACATTTAATGCGGCTACACAATCCAAAAATGTTGCGCATGTTCCAGGTTTGATGGCCGTTTCAACAACAAAAACAATCAGCTCTTCTCAAAAACAATCTCTGTTGTAAATGTACAAAGGAAAACATCCTGAGACAAGTATTTATTTTTGAAAATGAAAAATGATGACCGCTTATTTGTCGATGCGCATGGAAAAGTAAGGAAGCTAGGTGAGAGATGTGTGACTAAGGGAAAGATATCCACAAACAAGTACTTTGCAAACGGTTTCCCGGATCAGTGTGCTAACGAGCGGATTTCCACTTATTTCCGTTTGTACTTGAACATGACCTAGATCACTTTCACGGAGCCCCTCTTTCCAGCAGAGTTGCTACATGAAAGAGCTCATCGTCTATTCAAGTCCATATGGCTTCTACTCATCAAGTGTCAATTTAAACACCTTGCAATCACTTGTCTTAGTTTGAAGCCACTAGTTCAACCACTGACGGCCACTTCACAATATAACTACAGATGTCTTTCGCTTGCACCTCTGACAATGGCATACAATTTCTTAGGGGAGATTGAAACCCGAGGGATACATTAAACATTCTGGGGAATATCCCTCTTGCTTTACTGTAGAAAAGACTGTATTCTGTTAAATCACTCCACCCCTGATCAGGAGAAATCTACCTTCTACAGCCGGTGCATTTGCAAAGCGGGAGCACAAAGAACAACACTACTGTTATCAATTGGATCAAATCTGTCTACCTGAACAGGACGAACGTTTACTTGTAGTCCTGTTAGGTAAGAACAGATCAGTTCAATTGTAGCACACCCTTAGTGGAAGAGTTGCTGTCAAATTCGTCGAAATACATTCAAATCAATGTGATTACCACAGTGTGCTGGCGTTCTACCTCCGTCCAGCAATTCGTCGTTCTCTGTGGCACTGGAGGCACTCGAAGGGCACTTGTGTCAGGGAACAAACACCGTCGGTATGCTGCGATAATGCCTATGCACCTTGGTATGACAAGATAATCTAAACAAGTACTCCGTGACGTTCACTCGCGGTAGCACTTTTTGCTTGAGTTACAGTACGTCAACGTTAAAAGTCAGGATAGGTAGTGTCAAAACTTAGTATACTGGCTCATGTGTGGCGTGAATCTGGGACACACTTTGTGCAAATCCGAAGGAGCGATATCGAAAGGCAAGCAGAAAGGAGCATTACTGGTGCCCTCAGCACATCAACCGATCGTCCAGAATGATTCGGATACCGGATAGCGAGAAAACAAAAGACGAGCTTTCACATAACCGGTCACCTCCAGTTCTGATGAGACAGTTACTACTAGTTTTATTTGCGGAGTGGATAACATAACCGCGTGAAAAATCAACGAACCTTTTCTAATCTTTTTAAAGTAACTTTTGGTCTCATGACGAGACAAGTGCGAATATCCTCTTCCACGAATGAGCTTGTCCGAGAAGCACTAAAGAAGAATGGCTGAATTAACAACAGCATTTCGATGTCATGATACAATCGGTTGCCCACACTTTTATAGGTTATTGTGTTGAGCGATCCAGTCTGTTCTTAGTATGAAGGAATCTTGAAGTTTTGACCGGGGTCTCATTCTGCAAATTAAGTCAGTGTAAGCCAAGAAGCATTGTACAGCTGCTTCGTCTTTGTGGAAATCGTCTGCAGTGCGCATTTGGATCATCTATAGGGAGTTACGAAGCTAGCTAGTAGCCGAAGTCCACACCGTTCGGCCGCGAGCAGTATAGCAGTAGTGCGTCTAACTAGCACAGATAGAATATAGCGCCACTCATCTTGCAGTCAACTGGCTGCCCGAGCGACGACTTCGCAAATGAAAGGCTTATTTCACTTGCAAGATTTTCTTTTCCAAGCAGATTACTCACTCACTTCCCTTGCAGCACTAAATCCAGATTGGTTCAGTTTGATCGGGTGTGATCGGGTGATCGGGTGCCCCAACATGCCAGTATCCCAGTGGGAACATCTGACCATCCATGAACAGTGCCGTCGTTTTTACCATCTTTCGTCATGCGCCTAATACCTTCAGAGTGCAAAGTCATGCTTCATAACGTTCAGTCCCGGACATACCCCTTACAATTCAAGGAGAAGCAATAGGGTTTGGGAAGAAGTTTACACAACCCGGTAGTTGTATTGGGTCTAACGGAAGTGTGTCCGATGAAGTCAGTGCACGAATCTCAAAGGCCAGAATTACATTTTTTTTAGTTTACGTCACTTGTGGTGTCAAAAAGTCATATCACCGGGTCTCAAGGGTCCCGAGGCTACAGTAAAAGCTGTGTTGTTCTACGGTTGCGAAACATAGCCTCTGCAGATAGATGATGTGAGGCCTCTTCAAGTTTTTTACCACTGATGCCTCAGAATCGTTGCTGGTTTTGGATGACGTCAACGAAGTCGTTAAGACATAACTAGATAACGATATTTGTTTGTGCAGTGGGTACTTTGATCGTGGAGAGCATCCAACCCCATCAGATATGATGGCTCAGTCATATGCTACGCAAGCCGGAAGAGCGTCTACCGAGACGTGTGTTGTTCTTCGTGCCTTATTCCGAATGACTCAAACCGCGAAGCGGACAATGTTTGAATTAGCAGAGGGGTGTCAAAAAGATTGCGAAGAGTTGTGTTGTTGGTGCGGTAAGCCTTCCAGGATGGGGTCACCATGACCTTTCTTGAGCTTGGCTAGAGACGTTGCAAGAAATGGTGGCTGATCAATGTCAGTGGTGTTCGTGCTGTCAGTTTCTTTCCAGATTGTCTGACTGAGTTCTTGGAGGTGTAATTACCTCAGAATGTATGCGATAGGCCATTACCAGGTCCCTCATTCACCCACTCTTTTCTCTTGTTTTCATGCTGAAGCTTTAAATTTAATTAGGTAAACTTTGTGGTTGTACGGCAGTGAGGCATGAGTGTCAACACCGATGTTGCTGTCTCTGATGATGATGATGATGATGATGGTGATGATGATAATGTTGGTTATGATGGTGAATGCTGTTGTTTATCGTGGTAGTTCGACGATCCAAGTCGATAACAAACTTTCCCTTGTTGTACAAATTCCGATCTTTTTTATCTTTTTTGTAGTTAAATATAGGTGGTCGACATGTACCAGCACTAGGGTACTATATCCGAGTAGCCATATGGTTATTTTGGGACGTCATCAGAAATGCATAATCCGTCTCAGGGGTGTATTATCAAAAATCTGGTTTTAATTTGTTAGGTCATCGTATCCACCGTACTCTGTAGAACAGAACGAATGTTTATGGGTGGGTGTCTTGCACAATAAGCAGACATGAACAATTTGAAAGCAATGCTGGAACGATGTAAGTTAGTTTACTTCTTTGTTTCAATCATTCAGTAATCTTCTGTAGCACAGATGAATTGGATGTTAGTGTATTTAATGGGTGACAAGAACACTACGAAGCAGGTAGTAGGTTGTATGAAGCAGGTGGTCCACAGATAGTATTCGTATTGTCTGTCTTTCAGACACAAGTCCATCGAACGCAGCTGTTCGAGTGTGATTTGTCACATGTGTAGTCTTG
>SJOL01009658.1:294639-367140 GCA_004794785.1 Opisthorchis felineus | reverse complement strand
ATTCCCACATGGACAGATTTCATACTTTTATAAAATATTGTGTTTGCTCTCCTTTATTATATGGGTTCCTTACTACCATGTTATTGTAAGTCCACTACACGACCGATTTCGTTTAAACATAATTTTCTCGGTGAAGCTGTTCATCTTTCGGATGAATTGCTGGCAAAACCGAGTAAAAATTGAGGTAGCTCGTGTAGAAATCGCGAAAAAATCCGGATACGTTTTGATACGTAAGTAACTTATTCACTCCGATACAAACAACACGACCAAGAAGAGAAATAGTTAACACATATGGAAACCTTTTTCGAAGGAGATATTTTACTAGCTGAAGCGATGAAGAGCTTCCATATCGTTCACTATACCCTTATGCACACTGTTAATTGTGAATTATTAACTTTAGAGGATTTTACGTCAAGCAAGTGTGTGAAAAAGTGCCTGTTCTCAGTCCGCACGCGGGCGGAAGTCCCCCAATGACTTGATGCCATTTTCCATCCACCTATGAAGATGAATGAGTCGAGGATGATACCAGTAGAGGCAGAGAATATTCAGATGATCCAGTCGGGTCGCAGACAAAATTAAGAAAACCTACCCTGGAAGGAGTATATACTATGCCACCAATCTCAATTAAACCTTCGTATGCCATGATGGACAATTTCCAACGGTATGAACCTATCGTGATGATATGGGTATGTGAACAAGTTTCACAAAATACTGTTGTCCTGGGGTTCATGCCATGCTACTGATAATCACGGTCATATTCCCGACATGATCAATGTACACATTTGATGTCTACAGGGCTTCTGCCTATTGATCCATGACGAACTTTCACAAACGACTATGTTAGGTTTCGGACACAAACAGTAGTTTCCGTGGCCATATCCACGGAACTAAGTTTCGTTTGTCGAGAACCTGGAAATTTTATAAAACGACTCGGCCGGACAACTAGCCATTCGATAAGCAGAATCACAAAACCCCATGAAGAAAGAACTCGTGAATGTCCTTTGGAGTATGGAATTGTCCAGATTACAGCGGACAGTTCTGTATTTGAAGACTGCGTAAAAATAAACATAAAATTTCTGTTTTTTTAAGACGCTCTAACTTTATTCGAACGGAATATCACGATTTAAACAGTCACAACCCAGATATTCGATGAATGAAATGATGCCTACAGGATTTCTGGCCTCAAAATAAGGTGGGAGTCAATTGTTGAAATCGAAGTATAAAATTTTGAATTTTCAACAAAGTGAAAAGCTCTAGCTGTTCGGTATAAATGACGTGTGAAAAGATGTGAAGGTTTTTTGGCTGAGGTGAGATGCGCGCGAATGAATAGAAAGTATCGATAGTTTATTTGGCTGATAATGTCAAATTTATCACAATGACCTTGTTTGTTGATCTTTTCTGATCCGGTTGATCACAACTTGTGAGGTAAAATTCCTACTACCAGGTGGTGCACCCTACTAGTGAGTGGCTAGAAGGACAGTCCAATGTCACAAATTAACATTCCAATCCTTACCGATGTGCACATTAAATTGTTGATTCAAAGCTGTCGTGCACAATCCGTTCGTGGGTTTTTATCGCTGTAAGCGGTCTATAGGTTATACCAAGGTGCAACTCAAGAATAGACAGACGACGAATTAACCTGTCTTCAGCAAACATGGTAGCATAACATGACAGCAGACATTCGTCTACACGCGTGTGAACGGAATATCCTGCAGCGAGTTTATTCACCTCGAAAGATAATTTTTGCTATTCGCATTAAATAGAACCAAGGCCTTTCACAGGCTTCAGATACTTTTTTTACTTCAGCCAAGTGCATTTTGAACAAGTCTGCCGATTTATCTGCGTGATCGGAACACTTGAGTTAACGAGAAATGAACGTACCGAATTTCCGAAACGGGACTTCAGCGTCGCAAAAAACAGTTTTTTTTTGGTTGTACTTGCATCCAATGATTTGCATTGCAGGCTTTAGTAAATGGAGGCAGAAGAAATACATGAACGGATAGGCTCCCTAATGCAGTGTATGCGAGAAGTCCGAAGAAGCGCTTCATATCATGGGATTCGTCTGACATAGGAACTTATTGCGCCCGTTTTCGGTTCGAGCTGCTAGCCCAACTGTCAATGATTTTCTGCCCTGTGGACGAACCGTCGCGTCAAAGAGGCACAAAACTATGGTACTAATCACACCTCAGGTTTTCCGTAGTGTATTATGCGAGTTGGATGAAACACATTACTCTGTCTTGTCTTTTACTTTGCGATAAGTTGAGCACCACTAGTGGGAGCTTTATCCGATTATAACTGACTGGCTGAGAACGTCATTCGCATTCACCTAGGACATTCATACTCGTACTCGGGAGTAGTGTTAATACGCCGTGATATTTAGCGATAATTAATAGCTCTGGTTTGCCCCAATCCAGCCGGATGAAATAATGCCGCACACAAAAAGATGATCGATGCGCATGTCTGGAATTACATCTCAGAATAACTTCTGCCGCCACATTCAAACTTCTTTCTTCTGTTCACGCAAAATCCGAACTTTTTTCCTGATTTTTTCATGGGATGTCCTTAAAGTGGGAGAGATAGGTTTTGGATGGAAAATTACATTATCGTTTTTTCTCGACATTTTAATTGTTCGGATTCACTGATAGAATGTGCCAGTACAAGCACTGCAACGCTAACTCGGGTACGACACCACGCTGAATAAAAATAATGGTGACAACTGGAACATGATGTGGTGTGACGACTATATCAGTTGTTCCTTCTATCGACACTATCGACAGCAGTAGCTTAACCTACATTTAGATGTCAACCGATGATCGATATCCCATGACATTCCGATTTCTTTTCGCCAAATAGACCAGGTCCATTTATCTGGGCCTATTTTGGTAAATCACCTACCTAAAAACTATACTGAATCACTGCTATGGAATAGGGAAGTCTTCACAAATACCCCAAGTTACATAAGTTTTTCTTATCACAGTATGTCATCCTCTTCATCTATTTGTACAGGGTTCTTGTACAGACCAAAGCCTAATTTTATTGATTGACTTACAGAACCGTTGCAAGGGGTCGATTACGTAGATATTATCAACCTGCAGTAATGTCGATAGACCCGGAATAGTTATTTTTAGGATTTGGCAGTAACCAAGTTTCTGAAATTTGGACTAAAGAGGATTTTCGCTACCTCAGGGAACTAATGCATTGCTTTAAAGACTAACAAATGGCGTGTGGTGTATACGCACTTCAGTAGTTAACCAAAACAAACCACTTCAGTGAGTGATCAGAGACCTGGATACACGTATATCCTATCTGTGGCGATGCAGGCCACCATCTCCCTAGAGAGCAGAAGTACAAAGACCAGAAGCAGTTGTGTAATATGTGGTAACACACTGAAACATTGAAACATCACAATAACCGACACCCAATTGGGACGTCTCACATGTGTGATGTCGCTTCAGAAGGTTCAAATGGTAACTTATAGGAGTACCAAACAGGCTTTAACACGAGAGAAGAGCCGATGGGGCGAAAAAATTCGTTTTTGAATCTTCTCGTGCGGTCAACTAACCTGCTACGTAATTTTCGACAGCAGATTCATTTTCGTGTACACTCCGTATAACTTCACTGCTTCGCACATGTAAACCCGTCGGAAAATACTGGTGGCACCAATTCTGCTTCAACAAACTTCATACAGAAGTTGGCGGGTTTCCCAAGGTGTCCGGCAGACTAGAATGCTCCACCAAGGAACTCTAACGAAGTAGTGAACTTTGTTTTTCAACAAGTGTCTGTGACAGGCTTTGGAAGTTTAGGAGCTTTTTTCTCATGTGTTACTCCCCCTTTGGTAGAGGGTTCAAACCCAGATCGTCCAAGTCAACAGACGCGGCGTTTGTTTATGCATTTTAGTATACTGTCTCGAATCTTACTCAAAATACATTCGGCTGTCATGTATAAAAGAAAATGAATTCACTTATGATCTAACGTGAATCAACGACATCTACGCTCACAAAGTTAGAAAGAACAGAGAGTGTTGGGGTCGAATTTCACAGCACGCCTAGGCAACAGTCCTTATGGGAAAAGATTGAGATATGCATCACTTGAACCAGTAAATCAAGTCCTCTAAAGAATGTTTTGAAACGACTCGTTATCGTTCATGATTAATTTATTACAGTAGATCGATTTGGAGTTAACGTGACTAGTCTAGAACCCCAGTGAAACCTGGAAATACGAGCAACTATCTTAAAAAATTGCTAATTTACGCCTTCACGCACAGCTGTTTGCGTCTACTTAAATCGAGCCTAGATACGCGCGGGGTAGTTTAATGAGATACTTGGAGCAAAGTCCACATATTACCGAATTAATTTCAGAGGAGGTGGAAGAGATTGGATGGTTTGGGCTGTTGGTTCATAGTGAAAATACTAGAATTCACAAGTCGAGTTTACTGGATAAAGCACTCTAAGTGAGGTCATTTTCAAGGAACAAATGACCAGGATTTAAACATTACCGAAACACCTAAACAGTGCCAGTTAGTGTGATTTCACGCGAGTTGTGATTGGTGGGAGTCAAATCGTGAATGTTTTGTGCGTGTATGGGTTTTATGGGTGTGTGCTTGTAGTGCACGTGGCCAGCAGTGAACGGACATTTTGGATTTCACCCCGCGTTGTCAGGTTACATGTTGGACCGTTCTTCGCGTTGTTCAGGCAGAACCAGACTGCCGATAACTCGATATTATCTGACTCGTTGATGCTGGAGAGGATTTGTGGATGGTTATGGCCTCTGCACATCGCCCCGAAACTTCGTTCTAATATGTGTACATTGTCAGAACTGATAGGATGGTCCTCGGCTAATGAATGGGGTACAAGAGCTGCGTCTCGTCCTAGTATCTCGGAGCCAAACGAGAATGCTGTTTTGGTTCGCTGACCCGAACCTTAAGCTACTTACTGGTTTACTCTATGTAGACGCACTCGCAGTCACTCTAGTCAATCTTATAAACACCGCTGGTTGGTTCATGTGGTTCAGTAACGCTCTGAGGAGACGAATAGTCCTCATTTGTTCTTTGAAAAAGGCCACCCTTTGTGGTCGGAACGTCGGGTTGTTTCGACTATTGAAATAGCAGCTTAAATTCCAGTATTATCATTGTGAAAATTGACAGCATTTGCATTGATCATATTCTGGATGTGGACTTAGTGATATAGGGGACGCAACATTCACGGTCATAATGTTCACTATTAGTGTCCGTCGTATTTTGATATCGTTTTGGTTTGCAAACTATCCTCTACCTCCTACAACATGCTGTAACCATTCTTAGTATCCAATCTACCGATCTACAGTAGCCAAACGAGTAGACGCCTGCACATGATTGGTAAACTACAGGTGGTTTGCACGCAGCCGATGGTGATACGACTTGCAAATAGCTGGTGCCAATGATAACTCAGGGGAACAAGATCGAAAAACGCACATACATTCGGTGAATGCCACCAATTATTCGGGAATTCGAATCCTATCATAGCTCCAAATGTTGCTCGAATAACAAATGGACCTGTGTTAAACGCTTACGACAACATTATCTCCAGTTGCTCAGTTCCGGAGCTGAAATTCTTCAAACCGACCTACCAAAGTACCCAGAGCAACAACAGGCATGCGCCTAGCTGTACAGAGAATGTGGTTAATCTTTAATATCTGTACAAAACCTATATTACACTTGCGTTTCCTTTTTAGGAAAAATGATCGACGGTCCAATTAGTTTTAACTATGGTTCCCGAGCAGCAGTTCCTGTGGAAATTATACAGAGTGCGCAGAAAATACATAAGCTGTGTTGGAAACAGTGACATATGCTAGTGGACCGTGCCAAAAACGCTCTTATCCCGCAAAACCTATTTACCATCGGATTGCATTCAAGAGTCCACAAGTCATAAGCAAAAGAGATCATTTCGGTAACTCCCTAACCTATTACCTTCAGTCAACAAAGCTTAAATAGCTTGCACACCTGTCCTCTGAAAGTGTCAACTCAACAACGGCACACTGCCGGCCGTCCACTTTTTTTTACTGCCATCAGGACTGCACTTCTGCCATCATCTTTGGTACGGGTCTTCAGCGCCTACCTAGACCAATGAGTAACCTATTTGTGATTATGTGCTTCCCTGTGCTCATTTTCTCCCATACAGATCACTCCAGTGGATAGCCTTGCCAAGTATACCCTAATGGCTCGTAATCTTACTCAGTATTTATGGGTCGTACCTGTCATACTCGTCCACAATTGCACACACCGGTCGTGTCGTTTTTCTTTCAGAATGAGTCACACAGATCGGCATTACGTTCACAGATAGACCAGCTTGTCTAGCCAGTAAAGCGGACAACGTTCAGTCGCCGACCGATATTTTGCTTGCGAGCCTTTTAATAATCCCCACGCAACTGCTTGGGAAGGTAATAATGTTACGCAACAACCAAGGCCAAGGTGGTACACTGCACCAAGCCATCAGGCCTAGAGCCTATACGAGTGGCATCGCATCGTCATGTTGGCTGGAGAAGGCCTCGCTTACGAAATCCACAGTCAGTCACTAGTTTCGCTTACACACTACCAGTCGACAAAGTGTACAGTGAAATTTGGCCACATTTAGAAACAGCAGAATGCAATTGTCTCGGATCTGAACGGTGGGAAATCTGCGCAAAAGATTGTCACTATCACAAGAGTGAGCCGGATAGGAAAAATCGTGGGAATTCTCGTGGATGCGTGAATTCCACCAAAAGTGACGACTAGGTTGTTCTAGTGTTAACACGTCGTGGATCGTGTGGGTTTTTGTCCTACTTTTATTTCTTCCATGGTGCCGTTTCCTGCAGATAAGATAAAGTGCAGTTCAACTGGAACTTTTTCTCCTATGATGCTTGTTCTATGCTCCTCAAATTTCGCCCAGTCATTTGGGTGCTCCGGCGCTGTTGATCGCTTTCAACTCTGAGTCGTAAAATCCATGATTTCACTTTTTGTTTCATCTCTGGGATGAAGTTACAAAACCGCATAACTCCATGACGGATGCACTGGCTTGTTATCATTTTAGTTGTCGGAGGATTTTAGAGTGAATCTGCCTAAGCCGCCTACTCTGACCGCAACAACATGGTGAGGGGCACGCTAAAAGCGCAAAACTTCTCTTTATCAAAGTTAATTGCACAAAGCTCTGGTTGAAAAGGGGTGTTTGGACAAATCACTCGACTAAAAACAATGATAAGGCGGTCACCATAGAGACTGGGAGTGAACTCAGTGGTCGTATTTTGGACTGTTGATTCTGTATTGCATCTTGGGGAAATCTGATGCTTTCCTGATAGGACACCATTGGCAGATTTGCTCTGGAGTGGAAATCGTAATCAGCACACTGTATCTGCGTTTGATGCATAAAAATCATTCGTCGAACACGGCCTAAGAGGATGCTTTGCATTTATGTGATTTTTTAGACAATAACTATTCTAGTTCCGTTAGGTTAGGTTAGAGGTCTTTCAGTAGGACCTTTGGCGAAAACATGACGAGAGGACGGTCCTTTGGATCAAAAAGATAAACCGGCTATGGTCAGAGATAAAGTGGTTCAAAACACACGAGAAGTGAATTGTATCTACTTTTCTGTTCCCTATGATCAACCGGTTAACCTGTTGCAATAAAGAGCGAGTGGTAATTCGTGGGTTGTGTAACCAGTTTCACTGCACCAGCCTATACCAATCGTTGGCTCTGAAGCGCTGGCGAACTGCCAAGTCCTAAATCCCGTTGGTGTGAAACCACTTGTGAATCTTGACACAGACAGTTGCTTGCAATGGTCCAAAACGATCAATTCGCATATGTATACCTTCTGGTTTTCTAAACTGAATCCAACATTTTATGTATGTGAATTGTTCCTCCAAACTTTATTTTTAGCCTCACATTCATATTAGCCAAATTAGCCCCACGTTTTAACACTTATGCTATTATGAGCCTTGATAACAAATTCGATTTCCATATGCCTAAACACAGTCCAATTTCTAATTCATCTAACACCATGGAAGACTGAAGTGAAAAGCACTGCTGTCGGGTGCAAAATACTTACCATCTTTGTCGATTGCCAGATATTTCACCCAAATATGCATCATGTATCGCAAAACGGAATCCGCCTTCTTTTTATCCAAATGGCCACGTTGAATAAGGAACTGTCCGATATGCAATAGATCATGACACCGCAGTCGCATACTTTCACCCACATCGAGCCTACGAAACATCGTACGCATTTTGCCCTCCCAAACAGGTCCACAATCAATTGTACCAAAGTCCTCAGCACGCTTGTATTCTAACAAAGGCCCCCATAGTTTGTTACATTTGCTCTTTGAATCATCTCCGAAGAAATAATCTCGCATAACCTCTTCAAAGCAACTTTTCGAAAGCTTATTCCCATCTGCATTTTGTTTGAATATCACTTCCGAGTCTCGCTGGGTTGCCTTAAGCGCGACCATTAGAGTTGTGTATTCCGGTGCAGTAATCATCTTGTCATCATCTTGGTCCATCGCATCAAAAAACGGATCCACGAAATTCTCTGTGAATTGCTCCTTAAACGTACCACTGGCGGCTTTCAACATATTGTCCACAAACGTAGCCTCGTTGATATTTGTCATCGTGGCTACATGTCGGTCTACGTGGACGCATATCACTTGGTACCACAGATAGACAAGGGTTCGTACAACATAATCATTTTTGTATGCCTCCATTTTCGGGTAAACTCCGAATATTTGAGTTGCCACCTCGAGCAGGTCGTCCACCATCAGGTACCCATGTCCTTGTGCATCTAGTCGGCGAAATAGTGTGCGCATTTTACGGGTCCATACTGGACCACCAGGCCCGGCGGACATTGTATCACTTCACTGAGTCTGCTGTCTCAACTGCGAGTCTTCTCAACCCCAGATCAAACTTCGTTGAAGGTCCTACAAAGACTTCGTAATGAGGTCTGTGTGTGCACTCACACTTTCCCCCAACACTTAATATGAATTTGTTCACCTAGGAGATTAAATGTGCTTGCCCATTTCCTGTTTCCCCAATCTGCCTAACCAATAAGACAGTCCCATTTGTTTATTGGCACGAAAAATTGATGTGTGTGCACATGGGCACGCATTTCCTACTGGACAAGTGAAGCACCAGGCCAACTTCCCGACTGGCCTACTGCATAACAAACGGTAGTACAACAGCCAAGGTCTGAATTGGCCTAGTGTTTGTGGTGTGGACCGGTAAATCGATCAGAAAGACAACGACTAATTTGTCCGTTCCGTAACATACTTTTGTGCAATATGGGATGAAGAAGTAGCTGTTTGTTACAACTAAGTTGTGTCCATCATTTTCCAGGAAAACATGCTTTTAATGCCTGACTCATCTAAATCCCCTCGTTTTAAAGATGTTCGAATACCTAATTTAGTAAAAGGTCTCAATAAACTAAGTGCAAAGTTCAAGTAAAATCTTCAAAAAAACATTTTGGCCTGAACGCAGGGAATTGACGACCGCAGTGGTTCTTGTGACATGGACAAGCACACCTGGACCCGTCAAGTGACCCACAACAAGGATTGAAGACTGGCCATCTCAGCTGACACAAACACTACGTCATAACGGATCGGCCTTTTATACACTCAACACGATGGGAACTGAATCGATTCCGGGACCTTCTCGTGTTACTACATAGTTGTTTCCAACATACAATGACCAGCAGGAAAATGCAGTACAGCAATGCAGACTCCCATGACTGGGGTCGGGTGAGGAATGGGTCTCAGTCAAGGTCTTATCTGTTGGACAGCTTAAACCAGATGTCGATAGGCAAACTGGTCGATTGTAGATTGTGGAAAGCGATGAACTGAGACCGACTGTTTTCGTGCAGATGAGTACCACTCTATGTTACTGCTCATTTTGGAGTTGTATGGGCACAGCCTCTCAGAGTTATAGCTAACCACTGCTTGTCGGCCGGGGGGATCATAATGGCATATAAATACATGAATATCAAGCCATTCTTCAAAGAATCGACAAATGTCAATCAGTCAGCTATCGGCTCTCTGGTTGAGGCACGTGACTGAGATGCTGAAGACTACTACAGCAGCACGATGAAGCAACAGGCATATTGTTTCGTGGCTAAATGATCAAGCAGCCCAAACCTGTTGCGAGAGTGCTAGATTTTGGTCGGGCCCATAAATCATGCGTGAACTGTGGTTTTTATCTTCGCTGAACTCAGGTACCTACTTGACCAAACACGGTATTTTGCATTTTTAAGCATGCTGAAAGCATTCCGATCCATTGTACCTGATTGTTTTGATCCTGGAATATCTACAACGGCGCCAGGGTAACCGGCATTCCGTCAACCCGTGGGTTTTTCAAGGATCAGTGCTTGGTCAGTTATCTATCGGCAAGTGTCTCGTGTACGTGGACAACCCCAAAATATAGCTGAATTTTTCGGCACCAGAGTATTTAACATGACTACAAGAATCGTCCAGCTTCATAAGATACTTGGCCGCCATAGTTGGACATTCAGTGGACTACGTCAAGCATCGGCGTCTACACTTGGGCAGAAACATTCACACACTTCCCTCCCTGAGGCCTCGTCCATACCGTCAGGGAAACGTGTAAAGTACGCCAATGTGTACTACATGCTTTGGGCTCACGATTGATCTATCTCACTCTGGACAAGAGATATCGAAAACCAGAGGAAATCTTACGCAATAAATTTGGAATCCTCGGTTAACACAAATGACAGAAAAGGTTGACCATAAGCAGGACTACTCACTGATCTGTAAGTGTAGCCAGATTCCAGGGGGGAATTACCACTCGTTTATCTAATGAGATATTCACTTAAGGGTAGAGCTAGCGCAGACCGTCGTGGTCGTCTGTTGCGCTGTTCCCACCTGAACCTGAATTGGTGTGCACTATGATGTATTTGGTAAACTTTTATTTGCGTATATTTATTTTCCTTAAACAGCACCGCTTTTACGACGAAAAATCGCAATTTTTTCATTACCACTGCTTTTGTCCGAAACTAACTTTGAGATTTGAAGACCATCGCATCTCTATTATATGTTGACAGCTCCCTTCCTGATAATTTGCTTCACTGGGTTTCGTAAAAAGTCGGTACGTTAAATTCGTAGAAAGCTGGATTACATTTAAATCAGAGGTTTCAGGAAAGCAAATTGAATTTATAGGGTAACTGTAACAAGTTCACGAAAAAAAGCGCGTGAGTAGAATATGGTTGAAATGATGGTCTTAAGATCTACAAAACGACGTGCTGTACCATTTTCCGGATATTCACCATGGTCACACTATATTTCACCACGGTGCAGTAAGTGAGCTGATTTCAATACAGCTTTATTGTCGGAAAGTTTGCGCGGCTGGTGGTGATGGCTTTAGCCACCACCTCCCTATCACATTCCAGTCAGTAACACGGCTGCGGTCCGCCGACCTCGGCAGAAGACCCAACAGGATTTCGACTGCCAATCCGTCAATCGCTGATCACCTACCACTACCGACTCAGCTATGAAACCGACTGGATGTCAAAGTTATTAATCTAGCGTCAATTTAAGGCGAGTTCCAGTTAAATTTAGGTATAAATCATACATGACTACCGAGTGTAAAATGAGGTGTTTGGATCGAATGGAAGTGGTAGTAAGACAGCTTCGAAAGTGAAAATAACAGGAATCATGTGTTGTACGCGTTAGTTTCTCAGATTAAGGGAGCGCTGGCCCTTAAAGCTACGAAGATTCAGAAAGCTCTCTATTAATTGCTAAGTTTATATACCATGTGGTAGCCATCCGTGGGCTTGTCTCCAACCGACAATTTCGCGTCATAATTCTGCAACTTTCGCCAATTTATTAAAAAAACCGTATGTTCAGATGGGCTAACCAGACTACATTTCCCTCCATAAAGTTCAATTCTCCATCAATCCTGTGTAAACAGTGTTTCATCTGACGTTTCGCACGCTGAGTTCAGTTTACATTTTTGAATTCGCACCACGCTAACTGGATCCGACCATCATCAAATCCGCTGCTTTACGCAATTCTTCCCACGTCTGAATTATGGCTGTTAAAAAACGCACGAGTGCACGAACGAAAGAAATGGAAGCCAGCAACGGAGTAACTGAATAGTTTTGTTTAGGTTACTTGCTATGCGAGTTGAATGCAATCTTTCGTACATGTGTCTGTTGGAGGAATCAACCGCTGATACCCTTATAAATGTAAAGTTAAGTTGAAAAATTGACTCGTTGGTTAGCCCATTGCTTTAAGGCGAACGCTCAATGCACCCACCACAAAAGTAGCGCACTGTCATCACGAGTTCTGCACCAACGAACTTTGCATTAGAGTGAAATGGCCTTCGCTACAACGAATCAATTACAACATGTTTCCGTTATGAGGAAACACTGTCATGGCCTTACCGCAAAACTGTGACCGTTATAGGGAGAAGAATGTTTCTCTTGCGGCCACTCTTTACAAAGATAAATGTGGTCTATGTGATTTTGGTTGACCAAGCTGAAGGTTCCTCCTAGTCTTTGCAATCCTATTTTTTTAATACTTTTCAAGAAAAATTAAATTAGGCACAGGGGGATGGCTTTTATTCTGGTTTTCTACTAGTGCCCTACCAGTAAAACCCACGGGCCCAAAATAGCATCCAATACGATAAAAAAACATTAAACAACGCCTGAGTAATGGGAATTTCTGAAGATGCCAAGGGAAATAATGTCATTCTGCTGAACCTTACTGTTCCGCTAAACCGAAAATCCCTTGCGAAAGTTATACTGCGTCCTAAATTAGCGAAATCCGTCTAACCTGCATCCTTTCACTAATAATCCAGGCTTATGGGATTAGAAATCCTCCAGTTTTCACGTTGTTACCATGCAACGAACTGTAAAGACAGATTAACCATAAATATCGCTTATGCCTTATGCTGAGCCACTTTGTCTCAGGCTGGTGTTATGAGGTGGTTACATCAGGGTTTACATCCCTGGCCGACGATCAGCTGAACCAAAGTGCAACATCTGCATTTGCATGTGTATCTACAGACCATCACCAATGTGCGGGGTTTTGCTTCTAATGTTTAGTCTTACTTGATCTTTATGAGCGAAAGCGTATACCCTTTCTACCCTAGACCTAAACCACATAATATTCTGTCTTATGAGGCCCACTTATGGAGGGTATTCCAAAAGTGATAAAGCCTGTCGACAACCCCCCATGAGAAATGAAATGTCGATCACGTAGGTAGGAGGTATCACCACTATTCCCGACCAGGCCATTCAAGACTAATGTGGAAAAGTTCGAGAAATGAAATCCAAGAAGAACTGTCTTCTTTCCGGCTGTCAATCTCTCTGAATGAAAACAAGTGGTTGGTGGATGCGTGGCGTCGCAAACCAGGTTAGATATCAGATAGATAACGTGTTGGCCGAAAGACTGAAATCATACGTCTCGGGGAGACTGGAGCTTGTTAGGACAGGAAGATGGTCACTGAATGTGTGTACATACGGAAACTGAAATATAAAGACACAGATGGTTCCTCCGTGTTCATAACGGAAACACTGCATTGTCTAATATGAAGCTCTTCTACAGAGGAAGTCAGTGGAAAATGACGATAAAGTGGTCCTCCCAGTCTGCGGCTGTGATTAACATTCTAGTTTACTTTACTCCCAGAACCCGTTGGGGACGTTAGATTTTGCTTGCATTGAAGGGGCTGCTTCCATTAGGTAAAACAGCCTAATCAAACTTTCAGCCCCTTACGAAAAGACAGCTGATGCATAAATTAAAGGTCTACATTTAAAAAAGCATTCACTATAGTACTTTTCCTGTTTGCTTCATTGCCTACAGCCTTCACTCATTCGTAAACCCTTCTGACGTCTAGGCTAGAAATGTTCGTACCGCAAAGTGTGATGATCTAACCAGTTCGTCTGTCATTTTTGATAACATCTCTCATCTCAAGTTCAAAATTCATACGGAATCTAGTTAGTCAACAACAAATGCGGTTTCCATTTCCTGTTTTAGAAGGTTTCCATTTTTGACAAGTGCTTTCAGCTCAGTGACGGAAAGTCACAGTTTTGCTGGTTGTGCTGAATGTAGCTGAGTAAATATTTTGAACATTGTTCCCACCAGCAGCTCATTCGTCCAAGCTACATCAGCGAGGGACCACGGAATCACTTCGTTTCTTCCAACGACAAGGCTGCTATATCTTGTCACCCAGCGATTGTTCTTATAAGTTCAGTTCAACCCCCATATCTCTCCAATGACAGAAAATTCCAGTTCTCAGATATGTCATCGAATGAGTTGTTTAGCGGACCTAAATGCAATTCCCCACTATCACCACTGATGCACTGACCAGACCGGTGAATCATCGAACTCTGCCAAGATTACCTATGCAACAGTCCACTTACTTTCACTCTAGCGTAAATAACCGAAATCGGGGGCATGGTATAACGCCACAAAGTTTCGCTTATTTGACTAGATAACTGTCCCATATTGCATCGCTTTCAGTCTCCTTGGTGCTCTGGGTGTGCGTATGTGAAAGCGGGATCAGCTGTCACCTGAGTAGACACCCAGTTTAGAATCGGATCCATCAAATATGGGGGAGTAATAGGGAATGAAGCAGCTTAGAACACGTCGCAAGCCTACAAGAATAGTGAACCGATAAAATGATATTACACTACAATCGAGATGCCTCATCCTCAATATCTGCTACCTTGGACTAGATCTACTGTCATATGGAGTTGTTGAAGAAGCCACAGAGGTCATAAGAACCTTCATCTCGGTGGACCAGACATAGGAGTATAACAGGCCTATAGATGGGTGGTACTGTTTTGGAGTTTCACAGTAGATTGCGAAATGAGAAATACCAAATCGTTACTGGGACTTTGACGTGGGCATCCAAACACTAGAACATCTGATATTACCATTCGTCCTTGCGAACGGACAAGAAGATGGGGCGTGTTAACAGGAAAGCACAGTGATTCATATCTTTCCCATCATCCAGAGCTGGCTTCCGTTCAATTGGACTGGCCAACTTGTCGTCTGATCACTTGATTGAGACCGTGCAGAGCATAGAAGGACAATAAGTTTGCTAAGTTGCACTTCTTTACAAGTTGAACGAGGTGATTTACAATGATCTGGAGCCGAATAATCCGAAAAATATCACTTAACTCTCCTGAGGATCCTAAATTGTTGTCGTTTTTCCACTTTTCACTTTCCACTTTTTGACGTTTTTATTTCATTTGATCGAATCGATATTCTTGCGATTTCTGGGCCTGTTTTCTGAGTGGATTCGTCACCTGCTGATAAAAATTCATTAAGCCTCGCCGGCTGGGAATGGATTGATGACTGAAAACACGTTTGGACCAGGATGTATTGTATTGTCACGCTCCTCATCGGGAAGGTATGGAACTAACTGTCGACTAGGTCTGTATAATTGCTGGATATGTTAGTGATAGTTTATTATCGCAACCGAAGGAATCTTATTCAAAATACAGTAACATCAGTGAGGCAGCCGAAAAGGTAAAACAGTGATTCAGCCCCGTAAGAGTTCTGAGCTGTAATGTGACGGTGATTTTGTAGTACCCGGTCGATAGCATAATTACTATGGTTAACCGTTTTGCTTTGCTTTAACCTCAGTGGGAAGTCTCAATCTCGAAACGCAAGAAAGTCGCTATTTCTTTGGTCTGAATGGTGGACAACCAGAAAACAAGCCAGCTGAACTCTTCAAGTTGGCGCCTGAATAGAATGTCCGTCTGTATTGAGGGCGTTATGCTTCCTCCAAAAGAGTCTCCACTCATTTCATTTAAACTATTTTGGTTTTAATTTAGAGTCGTCTAGCGAATTACATGACCAAACCTCCGAACTCAGCGATAAATCACCGCCGCCCATAATCCACGGCGCGAAGAGTGTGCAACTTGGCAGAGTTCCATTAATTTTTGATCAATGTTACAAAACCAGCTGGGCGTCCAAGTGGTCTTTGTAGCCATTTCTAATAGTCACTGTGTTCATACGGCCAATGATATCCGTCAACAACGAAACGTAATCAAACATATTTACACGGTTTTCATTGTAATAAGTCCTCCGTTGGACAGTTCTCCATATCTAGACACAACTTATTGGCTTAGCTTACAAAAAGATGAGTCGCTGAGTTCCTATTGTGATCAGTTACCAAGAATAGTCGTGGCCAGCGGTTAGAACTCTCATTATTAGATAGACAAACCTTTTTAATTACTACTAGGTCAATGTACTTTAGGGATAACGAGTTAGCACCTCGGAACATCCGCACACATCCATGCACGAATATTGAGAGAAGGTGTTCTGCATCTTGAACAACTTTCGTGAATGCTTTCAGCTTGTCTTCAATGATGAATAGACCCGATCGCCCGGCTTTTATGCAAGTACATTCTGGAAGAAAATGGCGCTGACCTTCCACGATATCATTGACAGTTGTTTGTGTACCAGTCAGTAATCCGAACAACCCTTTTGTTTAATGCCGGTGTTACCTAACAGAAATTTCTGGAAAACCGCATTCCAGCTCCCTCACATAGTGGACTCTGCTAGAGAGTTTTTAAAAAGCTTGTACAGGTATGTGAGATGAAGACAAGTTCACCGAAAAAGTGGGTTATTAAAGTACCCACGCCGGACTCACATTGGGCGAAGACATCTTGCCTAAAGTTCGAAGGTCGTCTAACTGAACTACATTTTGGAAACATTTTACCTGACTATGCAGGTGACAGGGTGGGAGCAATGGTTTGATGAGTACCTGAACATATTTTCATAGGAACTGCTGGTAACCGATTGCACCTCATTCACCCAAAGTCACTAATCTCATTGTTCCCTCTCTTCCCTTTTCAAGCACCGCCTAATCCGGATCGGCCAACCAGCAACCGAACGGGCAAATTGTCTCTTTGCAATCCCAAAAGATCCACCGTTGTCGGCTTCAGTGCATAGACCGAACTCTGTCCCAAACATGGTGGAATGCCGCAAATGGCTGTTCAATTCGTCGTCAACAACTTGATTAGATCCGGGGTAAATGACATTTAGTTGAACTTCAGCCCTTCTACCAGGTTCGGATTACTCACAGTCATTCTCCATTAACCATACGCAAGTTCTTGTTGGGTCCGATAGTTAGTTCCAAAACACTTCCACTTGCTGACTTGGCAGAGCCTCCATCATCAAATATACAATCTGAAATTTATTCCGTGTAGGACTCTAAACAATTTAAATCAAAACTGAACTCCTACTATGACTCCGGGCTTACAGTTCAGCTTTTACTTCAAAACTGACCACACTATTCAGTTCAGTTAAACATCCTGAGACAGTACTACTGTCGTTTGCCGTCTGTTGCCCATGCACCAAATTTGAATCCTTCTAGTTCTTCCTAGGTGAAATTCCAAAACTGGCTCATCATGCTCATGGAAGAAAATCTAAGTATGAACCCCCCACAGGCGATAACTCACATTTGGGGATGTTTTTGAACTTCCAATGAACTTCTCGTTACATTTTAAGGGTACCTTGCTAACCTGGACAAGGGGAACTTACCGCATTTCTATGAGGCCCGATTGACCCCTCTCAAGTGGACACTGCGTGGATGATCGTGTTCAGTCATTTCAACCCTGACTAGCAGGAAACTTAGTTTATCAGCCAAAGGTAGGCTTCAAGTATATGTACTAGAACTGTGCAAGTGGCGGATAATATCTGAAACTTAGGCAGGTGTACAGAAATGTCCGTGTGATCGATGAAGCAAATACGTGAATGGCATGGGAACTTTAGGCGGCTCAACGACCCTCTCGGAGAGGAAAATAGCAGAATAATTCTGGTCCTATTAAACAATGAAGTCCTTCAGTTCATCATTCCCATCCGTACCATCTTTAAGGTATGCATTATTTAATTGGTAGCTACAGGTAACTGACTGCCAAAAGGAAAAGTACTCATTAAAAGAGTGTGCGTGCTGTAGGACGTTATGCCTAGGGCGTTAGCAGAAGCACAGTTCGATTTGTCTGTCCAGATGCATGCGGCAGGTGAAGTTTGACCTGATTTTATCGGCTCAGCTCACGCTCGTCTAGAAGCTGATATGAGGTCGGGGTAGGCAAGTCCCGGACAAGAGGACGACAGAATGTTTGGTGTCCAGCTTATGAATATGAGAATATGACAGCAGTAGCACAGAAAGTAAAAGAGGCTGATGTACCGAAAAATCAGCTTTCGAAGGTCAGACACAAGCACGTGTGAAAAACTGTGTGCGGGATGTCCGATTCATAGTACGCATCGGAAACTAGATCCTTCCCTAATGACTTTCTCTGATAATGCGCCAAACCTAAGCTGGTACCTACCTTTCCGACGCTATCCTTTTAGCATCGGTTACTCTGCGTAAATGTGGAGTGTCATCTGTCGCAGTTATAAATGCCTTAGGGTTTTGGGGGACGGTTCTAGATGTAATTATCTCCCAGGCACCTATTGGGAAATAAAACATCACAGCGACAATTTTTGCGTCCCTTCTAATCGTCACACGCAGGACCTAATGAGTGCGGTAAAGTCTGACGGAAAATGTAATTGGTGTAGCCACCATGAGTTGCTTTTAGACAATTAGTTTTTGCGTTAGTGTAAGTAAGTAGGTTGTGAGCAGACACAAACCTGTATTAGATGAATGGCACGTAAGAACCTTTTAATTTTTTCTTTAAGCAGCATACTACTCATGATGCTACTGAAAACTGTCAGACAGTCCACTGCGAATTTTGACCTGCTTGGACTCATAGCTACACGTCGTCCTCGAGTTCCCATCATGCTCATGCGCTCAACTTATTTTTCAAGTAGAGCATAAAGTTGGCGGAAAATTGAGGACTACGCCTACCTGACGAGTCCCAGGAAGCGTAGGTAGTGAGTTGCCAAAGCGTGTTCAGCAGCGCCTGTTTTATTTCATGGTAAGTGAGGTGGTCTTTCAGGTTCAGCAATTTTCACTGTTAGACACACTGACTGCATTGTACTAGATGATTTGGCAGACGGATCCTCTGATATCTCATCATTTCATAAGTACAAACGAACGAGAATCTTGGTTTGGACTACAATGATGAAGCTCAGCTCAAGAAAAGGGGATCCGTGGTTGTCCTTTGGATGAACTTTGGCTTATGGGATGCCAGCAATTCTCTTAGTTAGTATGGACTTAGTGTCTGTGAGCGCACCGAAGCATGAGGAGAGCGAAGTTAGTAAAAACATCAAAATGTGACCGAAGACTTATTTTGATTTCAGAGTTGTATTGTAGTCCACACTCGGTTACGAATGAGTATGAAAGCGAGCATACTTTACTGCCGCATATGTCCTGAGTCACTCAGGCCTTATGGTAAGTATGCTTTTAAGACGAACCCATGCGTCAGATACATTTTTAACAGCGCTGCAAACCCACGAAACACCTTGTGAAGTGTTGTGGTCAAGCACCTTTCACCATTTTACCATAAAAGCGCATTACTGTTATGCTATTCACTGCGTCCGATGTGGGCAGCCGCATTCAATCAAGCAACACTTTTCCAGCGTCCCGGAGCGGCCGCCTAACTGGAGTTTGACTGTATACTATTCCCTACGACGACAGTAAATCCGCTTGCATTTGGTAATTTTGGTCCTTTGTATTGGCCAAAATGGGTAAAGTCTGTTACAAGAAGTTATTTGTATTTCATTTGGTTGTGGACTACTAACTTCCATGACCAGTTCTAATTAGTTTTGTATTGCTTCTACCTTGAACCTATTGAAAAGCGCCCGGTTTGCGATGCCTTCTTTGTACTATTTTCGTTGCTTATCCCACTGACCAGCAATTTGAAGTTTCGTGATATAAATCGCAGTACCATTGTGATACAGTGTGCTAAACTCTATTTGGGCCATCTGGTTTTCATGATTTTCTTCACTAATGTTCAACTTTGGTCACCGGTTTCTTTAAAACGGCTTTTCACTGAATCAGTGTTTGGTTTTGATTTGGTATGCATAGACATCACGTTCCGCGCAGAAAGGGTTCGAAGGGGAAGTACTCCCTTTCATTAGGCGATCCTAGGCCCGTCCATCAAACCAAATATTTTTCTATTCTAAGGAAGTGAATATTCTTCATTGGAACCACATTTTCCTTATCTGCGCTAACCATTGTGATCCCCTGGTCAGTTTGAACAAGACAGTGAGAACAGCAAGGTTGTATGATGAATTCATTTCATGTACTGTGTTTCACCGCAAAACGTGTAAAACAACATAAGACATATAATACAATACAGATCGCAACATTTGTGCAAGTTCGAAACAATTTAACCGATCAATGAGACCAAGAAACCCTCAGAGTGACCCTTAGGTATTTCTGAGCGCGGATGACAGCCTTAAGACATCTCATTAATATGGCCTCGAGGGACTTGAACATCTGTGACCGCCTGCTATGACCCGTGCTATGACCCGGAACGGTGGGTTGAGTACAACTCTGTGACCTGTGTCGATTAGACAACGCGTGATCGAATAACCACACTGACTGATTCATAGAAAAGCACCCGAATCCGAGTGATAAACCGAAAGTGTTTCTCACCGTACTGATAAAGAGTATTTACACTGATGTTCCTTACACTGATGATCATGCTTTTGGCCTGTTTAAACGGACACTAAACGTATCCCTGCGTCGGACTTACAATACAGCATAGTTGTGTGCGAAATCACATACAAGGGCTGTGCCACTGGCGCAATCAAAATACCGACGTCAGTCTTATCTATAACTCATCGCATTTATCAATCCACCTGCGTTTGCCGTGATCAGTGTATCGGTAGAAATGACAGCAGGCCTGAGATGCGAGCAAATGAGCACTTGCCACAAAAACTCCATACCACGTCAGCTGACCTTAAGACGACGCTGATCGAATTCAGGGTCAAATCTTTGATCGCTGGGCCTCTAATCAACACAGGTCACAGAGTTGTACTCAACCCACCGTCCCGGGTCATAGCACGAAACAGGCGGTCACATTGTTTCAGAATTGTACAAACTTTGTGATCTGTATTGTATTATGTCTTGTGTTGTTTTATACGTTTGGCGGTGGTGTGCAAAACAGGGTCATGAAGTCAGCATAGTTTTTTGTGCATGGGAATTCACGAGGCCTAATGTGTTCCTGTAAATAAGTACAATGTTCACGAACTTTTCGTACAGCACAGTGGTCAGCCAGGTAAGTTTCGCGCTTCGAAAGACCTGAGAATTTAGTTGAACGAGTTTCAATGAAGATGAAGTTACAGCCCTGCCTGAAGGTTCTGGCTTATACTTAATACGAAGATGCGTAAAACTCAAACAAACTCACAGATACGCCAACTGAGGACATCATCTTAATCTACGAAGAAAAATTGTGGTTAGAAATCGTATTTCAATGATTTAGTGAGTGCAAATTCACGCAACTGAACCTCAAAGTCATAGATGCAGAGCATTCCCCAAATACCTGATTCAATACTGCAGCAAACAAGACTTGGTTTTTGTGCAATTGTCAAACAACTACTGAGTTAAAGGTTAGATGACAGGATAAGTTCTAGTTCACATCTATAACTGCGGCTGTCAAGAGTTAGCTGTTGAAAACAGTTGGGCGAGTAGGAGCCTCTTAAATATTCGTGGCCACTTGAAGTCACCTTGATGAAGTCCAGGTAAGACTGAATCTCTGTACTGGACGCTTTTGTATGCAAGCCTCGGGATTACGGGACTACTTCAGATTACCGCAGTCACCGTCAGTTACCGGACTCTGATCCCTCGTAATGGAATAGAAGACCCAAGGCAAACGATGTGGAATGCGTTGGAATATTGGTAGCTCGGGTGCATTCACTGGTGGATGTTGATCTGTTCGCCGAGCTTGGCAACTAACTTGCAGATGTTTCGTCATCATTGGAAGAGACATCTTCAGGGATGGGCAGTTCCTCTGTTCTTGCTCGCACTTATATAGTTTGCAAACAACCGCTCTGGCTATTGATGATCATTGCACTTGGATTCCGACTGGTCCGATCTTGATCTGTATTGCGTTGTGGTTTGTACTTCTTGCATTCTGTTGCCGCACTAAGTGTTGAGATTGTCGACCATTTTTTTCTCTTCTAGTTAGTCCACTCGTAATCTTTATTGCGTCGTGTTCCACCTTCCTGTAGTTCGATTGTCTGATGGTGTACCTTTCATTTTCAGTAGATTGCTGTCTTCATCCTGATTGGTCCATACCCAGTTCGCGATTTATCTTCATGGGCCAGGTCGATTGATTTGCACGTCTTCCCTCAGCTGCAAATTCCGATCTGATTGATTTGTAGTTTCAACCCGGTTGTCTTTTTGCTTTAGTTCTGTTGGTTTCTTTTTTGATTCCTTGTTCGGCTCAGGGTTTGATGGTTCTGGATTTCCTTCGTTCTCGGAAGTTGTTAAACAGGATCAGTCTCAATGCGTTAGTTTATCGCTCCATCACTGGAATACCACGCCTCCATAACCTCGTGTTTTTTTCTTTGTTCTTGCTTGTCCTAGTATGCTGACTTGGTCCCAGTCGAATTCGTGCGTTTCCGGTGTTCATGTGTAGAGATGAAAGACAGTTGCTCGTGTCTGTGGGCCACAGACCTGCAAACATGCTGCGAAGAGCACTATCGAAACCAAAGGGAAAACAAAATGCAATGAAAAAGACGAGCATTGTCTACAAAATTTAATGCCAGAATTGTACAGAAAACTACGTGAGACAAACAGGGAGGAAACTGTCAACCAGGGTCAGTAAACACAAGCTCGCCACTAGTACACACGACCAACTCTCGCTCATCTTTGTACATGTACTGGGACAAGCAACAACAAAGAAAAAACTCGAAATAATGAAGGCTTGGTACTCTACTGATGGAGCAATAAATAGACATATTGAGATAGACCCTATCTATAAACCTTTGGAAACAAAAGACATCCAGAACCATCAGTGCACTAGAAATTGGTCGATCGCAGATCCTAGTTTCCCCATCCGGACAATCTTCACAGACCGTTTCTAGGAGTACCACGAATGTGCGGTGTCCGGTGCGAGCATTCACATGAGTGTATAGAAATCTTGAAAGCAAGATACAGCTGTTTATCTTTGAGATACGATCACATCGTGGGACTTGAACGGAAACTTAAGCACTTCCTGCTATATTCGCGACCAAGTCACCTTTGAGTCGTAGCCTGCGGCATACGTTCATCTTTTCTACTGAGCAAAGTTACGCTACTCGTTCAATCAGGCTCACGCCTTCCACATAAAGCGGATTGAGTAACCAATTCACGTAAAAACTTCCTCCGGACATATTTAGCGGGGAAGCATGTCTCGTGTGCTAAATTCTTCTCACCATCTCGGTTAGACATCGAATCAGGTTTCTTATTCACTGGTACAAAGCAGCTGAAATGGATACATTAACTGTTCCATGTCCACTTCCAGCAAGCCATTCACTGAGTCGATCATTTATTTTTCTGAATACCTGTCTAGAAAGCTGACCTGTCCGTCGGACTCAGTTTTTCAACCTCTAGTTTGATGCAGTAAATATTATGACACGCGCTGTGATGCAACATTTTAGCCTATTTTTATTCTAAAATCATACTCCAGTTTTGTTTGCTTTTCTGAACTTACGGAGGAAACCAAACGTAAATGGACTTCCATACTGATATCAACTAGATTTTTTGGTGAACAGATCTGGCAAAAAAAGTAAATCAAATATATTGATAACTTTCAAAAATAGCCGCGCCCATGATCACCCAGAAGTTTATGCCGAACAAGCTGATCTGGCCAAGGCTAGGGCCAATAAACGGCGTCGAATTGTCCTGAAGAACATAACATAATGGAATTTTCAAGACCAACTTCTATCCCCGATGGTTCGTCCGTTGTCAGAAGCATATAGTGCGAGGCAGTATGGCTATTCTTGGGCATTTCGATTGTTGGGGGAGCACCGGTTCGAAATACCTTCACGAAGGGTCCTCAAAAATCCACGCAAAAAATCACAAAATTGCGTTGTGTGGATATATGCTATTCAGATAACTTAGATGTGGCAGTCGTTCACATACCACAGCGTCACTCTGCCAACTCGTTATTCGGTCAGTCAACAGTCCGGGCGGCAGTGAATAATCGATAACGTGTGGCGTAACTGTCTTGTTTAAATTACCTTGTAAACAGGCGCCGCAAGTGGATGTGCCGCCCCAAAATCTAGGGGGACCATCCACTGAAACGGATGGTATGTCTTCTTGGATTCAAGACTGTTTAATTTGACGAGCAGTGCACCAGTGAATAGGTTCTTGATCATAACATGTTCCTTTTTTCACTTCATTCCTTACACCTCCACTGCACATACAGTATGAGCCAAGTCTGTCATACAATTTACATAGATTTACTTACGACTACTAGGGGTGTGTGCTCTTTTCATTGCCAATGTTGTGTACAGATCCGCTGGGGCCAACTTTTTTTGGATAAGTTGAATTACAGGCAAACGAATATTAGAATCACTCACTGCGGTTGACAGGAGCAGTTGCCTTTCACAACCAGTTCGTTTGCAGTGACAACCTACCTCGATCAAAGTAAGCTCCGGCTGAGAGTTGGCAGCATGGTGCTGACACGTATCAGCGGCAAATTCGACAAGATAACAGCTTCGTTATAGTCCGAAATCTGGTAGCCATATGGGAAATGTCGAGAAATCTATTTCTTTCTCTTTGAATGCTGATTTTTCAGCTGTAAGCTTTCAACCATATGATGATGAGTGTTAATGGAAAGGTTTAACACTAAAAAGGTAGGAAACTTGAAAATCTACCGATTATTTTTCAAACTTTCCCTAAAATTTTAGGTATATTGGTTGATATTGGTAGAAGTTGCAACGTTTTCCAATTTGAGACTGTAAGTGGGACGCCAAATGGGGTTGGTGGTCTTCTGCTTACCATGATCGAAACGTTCTTTTTTCCAAACAAGATGTCAAACTAAATATAATCTACTTACAGTGGACATCCTTTAGGAAGACAATTACCTCCTGATTCTTAAGGGTGGCTTTCAAATTCCTTCAGTTCAAAGTAACCTAAGCTCAAATAAGAACACCAAGACATGTCAAACGTTTCGTTCAAGAACGCCATCCATCTGTCATACTGTTTCTGTCTTGTTAAACAAAAACTAATCATCAAATTAAGATTTTACTTTTGTGAAACACTTTGAACTTGGAAATGCGCAAAGGTGAACGGCAGTTTAACACTCGGCAAACAATAGAGATAACATGGGGGCCGGAGACCCAGAATAGACAATAGCGACCCAAATCTGTTTGGAGAGCTTTAGACCTGTCTACTCACTTCGTATATATATATATATATATATATATATATATATATATATATAATGGGTTGGATTTGCCTACCTGCAACGCTCAAAACACTTGATGCTCGCAAATAAGGAGGAGACTACAGGCTCGTCGCACTTTACCACATGTGCTTCCCGCAATCCCTCGGTGCCGACGTAGACCAAGGAAATAAGGTCGATAGGCAAACATGTGCAGCCCTCCTGAAAGCCGTTATTCAGCCTAAATATGATGGCGTAACAATGGACGCAAACAACAGTCACCTGTTTATCATCAGGGTACCGGCATCATCCGTCAGTTCCTTTAAGTTTCACCGTCATACCACATCTGGCCCAGCATAACATCATTCATATGTTACCAGGAACCACCTATTAACACATCATCAAATTGACGATAGATAGCTCGATAGTATTCCATTAACCGTGTGGTTACTCGTGTTGTCATCCTTAGGCTGACAATATTGGTCAGTCATTCGAAAGGGGACCGAACTTATCCGAATTCCAGGTGGTCTTGTTTTGCATGTAGACCACTGAGTGTGGTGGTAGCAAACAAGGGCGACCTTACAAGGGCTCTTGCGTCCTCAAGCCGGACAAGTCCATACGGTCGAGAATGCATTGGGGAGATTGAACCCCTTCTGACTGGCTCGTTCGTTTTGTGACCTCGCAATATGTCGCGTTCCAAAGCTTTTCAAGTCCGCTTACTTAGAAGTACCTCAGGCCACCCTGTCGAGTGCCAGGTCCCCTCGTGACCTATAATCGAAGATGCAGTTCGCAAAAAATTACCTGAAATACTGTCTCGATGGCGGAATTTTTGGTGCCCTGAATTCGAATTCCATTCTTCAGGTTACCGCAGACGAGGTATTTTGAGGTACGAGTTCCGGCCATTCGTTTTAAGTGGCCCAACCAGCGGGGCTTGTTTCGCATCAGACTCCGACAGTGTTCGCTCTTCGAATTTCCATCTGTCCATCTCATCCTAAGGAGATTGCACAGACGGTGCAAGTGAAATCTGTCAAGGGCACGAACGTTTTGCTTGCTTCTAGTTGTCTCTCATAGAGTACTAAATGCAGCAAAACGGCCCTACACACTGAACTCTTGATGTGTGTCTACAAGTGATGATTGTTCCAGACAAATTTCTCAAAACGATAAATGTCGTGCTGACTTTTTTCATTTGGGCTTTTATTTCAGGTCTGTGGATAGTGTACTGGCAAAATAGCAGAAAACCGCGCAGCTTGCCAGTCAGCGTAATAGTTGGTGTTTCCCGTTGAACCCCAAGTGCAGGCTGATAAAAGTTAACCATTTCAGAGACATTCACACTTAAGCCAAAGCGAGATACCGCCGAACCGAATGTCGTAGTAAGCGGCTATAACTCGGCCTCAGAATCAGAAAATAAGACACAGTCATCCGCAGACAACAGGATACAGATACTGGAATCGCGCAGCATTGCCTTGGTCAAGTAACGCCCTGAAGTAAGTTAAAAGCCACCCAAACAGTATTAAATCGACATATTACCACCGCCTTCGCGCAAGCGCTTGTAAACAGAGGCCGAAAAAGACAGGAGAAAGAACATAGCCGTACTTGACTCGGCTATCTCGAACTTTTTCGAGACAGCTGTGCAAGTTTGCACTAGGGCTGTCACTCCAAAGTTAAAGTCTTCGATAAGGTCGGCCTATCTGTTTAAACACCTAACCAATGACTGGACTCGTTCGGTCTATCGAACACTTTTTGGTTTCCGCAGGTGCTTCAGTAGCTTCGTCTTGACGCTTCTGATTTGCTCCCTGATCCTGAACTGTTTGGAAGAACTCTGAGTTTTTCTTTCGATTCATAGTGGACGTTGAACAGACGTTCTCATTAAACCACTCTTTCCGCCTCCTTTGCTTTAGTCCAGTTGTATCTACAGCAGCTGCCTTAATAAGTGTTCGTATTCTGGTCTAGTGGCTCTAGAAGAACTTTGGGACTTGGTTTTTTACTTGCCTTTGCGCTAGAGATTCGCTGCTTCGATGCAGTTTTCTGGCTCTTCAGTTTTCTTACCTGAATGAGTTTTCGCCTGGTTCATGACGTGACAGTTCTCCATGTGCGTCGCACACTTAAACATGCACCGAAGCGTGATCCGTGTTGCACTGTGCTCAGTGCATTACCGGGATCTCCTTGTTGCACACTGATATATTCGATTGGAGGTTCATATGACAAGCGAACCCCACAATGAATCACTTGTTTTTGTCGAGAGACACATGCTGCACATACCGTCAGTAGACTTACACCGTTGTCGTGCATTGATCCAACTTCATATAGACCGACCTCCCTTTGATAGCCGGAATCAGAAGGCCAACATTCTCGGGTTGGTGCATTTCGGTTGGTCTATTATTTTCTGATCCATGTAATCAGCAACTGTGCTTCTGCTACTGTGTTAACGTCGGACTTCTTGTCTTGTTTCATCCCATTTGAAGGTATAAAAAAGCCAGCCTTTCATAGCTTCCCTTGCCCAGCCAGCCGGGTTCCACAGAGTGCAATGAGATCTATCCTGTGGCATTTGAGCGGTTCGCTTTTCAGGCCTGTCTCCTCCTTCTTTATCCTAACGAGTCCTTCAGTCCCAGTCGTAGAAGACGTAACTTACGTCTCATCTCAGTCCACACCACATACAGAAAGATGAAAAACTTTTACTGTTGAGTCCAGAATCTAGCTTTTCTAGCATGACGGAAACTTAAGGAACTATGTTCCAGTCAGTGTAGCCAGCAGGAGTACTACGAAGCCATCCAACGTGACTTGGTGACAGTTCTGAATCATGTTTAAATGCGGTCGCCTAAGCATACATCGGTTTCTGGCTCCCAGCCGAGCACAGTGTGCCGAAATCCGGTGAGGTCCCTTTTTTCTTTCCTACTCGCGTTAAACATTATGACATTGATCTTTGCAAGACCTCACTCAAAGGAATTCCGTCAACACTTCCGTGAATACTCCCTTTCCCAGACCATCAGGATACATGCAGCTAACAGGCGAGAAGGGCCGTTAGACTGCAACGTTAGTAGTTCGAAGTATCCCCTTTAATTGTGAAAATACTGCGCTCTCATTCTGCAGATATGGGGCCACTCAATTTGAATAGTTTACGACAACATCTCAGTCTTTCCTGAAACACTTCTTTTGGGCGCCTGTTACTGATACATGTGGCAAAGAAGTATATTTCACTGACATGATAGACAATTCAAACATTGTTGATATGTATATTCAGAACGCCCTGAAGCATTTGGTCAACACAGAAGCATAGGTCTGGAGCTACTAGCCATCTTTTTTTTCGAAGTCCGTTGGACAGTCTTCTCGCACCTATTTGTCATGTTCGGTTATAGCTCTTGATAATGGACACTAACAACACTACCAACCGACCATTTTATCCGGAAAGAGGAAGATGGATCCACTAGTTTTGGTTTTAAGCTATCTACTCAGACAACCAACTTACCCTTGTGTCTATAAGACTTCTGATGAGGTAACTTGTTTTGCCCAAAACACAGCTGTACAAACCTGGCTATTCGGGTGTAAACTGGCCTAAAGATTAACAGGGTGGAAGACGAGCCCCCGTAGTCTGAGAAACAGCGCAGATGATCTGTTAACTTTCCACTTTTTTCCTCTAAAGTTGTTGCCATGGCTACAGATTAACAAACCGTCAAATGCGGCGTTTCCGCGTGATCTTGCAAAGCCTACTGTAGGGTATTACATCTTCGGACAAACTTCCGTATACTACCGTCGTATATCTAACCTCATCACATAAGGGATTGTCGATGGGAATGAGCTGCCTGTGTTGTCCACCCTGCCAGTGTGTCGATATTATGCCACAAGTTCTCGAACACGCCTTTACGGTATTGACCGCACCTCATCAATAATTCTGTTCAACCAACGCGCAGCCTCATTGACATCGTAACCGCGAAGGTATCACCATATGCACTCGGTCGCCCAGTTTCAGATAAAGACAGTCCACCTTGGGTAGTCGGGGTTGTCGTAACAGCCTCTTGCTTCCCTTTACAGCCGTAAACTAATCAATTTCGCTCTGTAGAGCTCAACGGCGCATCCCTCGTGTCACGTGTGTCACCAGCTATCTAATCGACGCAGTGGGAGAGGTTTCCCAATTTATAAGATCCAGCCAACACTTACCGTCACTCGACCGGCAGGCCTTGCCATGTTGGTTTTTTTTTGGAGTTAGCTGAACTGTTCACATGTTCGTGAGACTGGTCGAGCAAGACCGAGTTTCAATACCCGCACCAAGGGCGTTTGCCGCTGGGTTATCTATTGTTTTGCCGGTGCTCCGGATTCACGCACAGTGCTGCGTTGAGTTGCGCACACCGGATCAGTGGTACCGTTTCCTCTTTGCATCTTTGTTGGCCGGCCTTAATAGCGCACAGGCATTGGAAGTGGTCTTGACAATGACAATGGTAAATAAACACACTCAACTACCTATCTGCCACATCAATGTCGCATGTTTTGTTAGGGACGTTCCACTGCAAACTCCGCAGTTACCGGATTTGTCTGAATAGAACTGGAGGGATAGGCTCATCGGAAATATGCCTTCTGGAGGCGTCAGGGGGAGGTAAAGTACAGTTCATGAGTGTAAAACAGTCAGAATGCAACTTTTTCGGTTGTTTATTGTCAGCGGACTGCAAGGCAATATAGGCGACCGGGTGCGATGAAGTACGATTTCCATAAACGGCACAGGCAGTTGTGATCCAGCCATTTGACATCGGTGATGCATAAGCACACGGTCACCCATGTGTAAGCGAGCGACCAATAGACACCATCTGTTTCGACAATGACGATCTCCCAAAATGAGACCAGTCGTGGCTGTTGATCTGTTCGCCGAGCTTGGCAATTGATTTGCAAACGTTTCGTCACCATTCGAGGAGACATCTTCAGCGCACTGAAGATGTCTCTTCACTAGTTTACGGTTGCAATCCAAAATTATTTTCGTGCGTTTTGTAGCTAGTGCTTGTCTCCGGTACTGTGTTCACGGTAGTAAGGCGGATGTTAGTTCTAAGCTTTACATGTCAGTACTTTTGCATCGTTTTCATAACAGTGGAAGGGATGAACCAGTGCGGAATAGAATTTTGTTTGCATCTTTCTCGTATTCGGCCACTCCGTACATCCAATCTGCTGGAGATCTTGGAGGTATACTTTTCAGGGAATGTTTCAAATGCACTTTTGGGAATAATGTTGTATGTTTGTCATTTCAACCACTTCCTGAATGCTTTAACAGATAAATCACTGAATCCAGGAGAATAAGATTTTTTCCTGAAGCACATCGCTGTTAAATGTGTTAAGGTTGTGGTCAGAACTAGTGATGCAAATAAAAGAAAACTCAAATTTTGTACTTAGTTAGTTCATTCAGCGCTAGTTCCCACTAAAACTACCGTACGTTCACAAAACTGTATCCTTTTTATCCACTTGAAAAAAACAGCAAGAAGAAAAGCCTGCACAGTTTCGACATTTTGTTTCAAGCTGTTCAACTACAGCACTAGAAACGCCAGCTTTACATAAAAGATAGGGATAAGTAGGGATAAAACAGTAGAACCAAGCCAGTCACATTGGGGGACAAGTTAGGTCGGGGTCTAAATTCAAAGACAAGCTGAAAGCTTATATGAAAAAAAATCTGTGCGCACATAATGGGTGAGTGTTGATTGATCAACATGACCTCACTGAAATCTAAGCGCTGTGTTGCTGTCAGCTGTACAACCTATAGTAAGAATCTGTTTCGCGGTCAATGAGACAGGTTGTCATCACTCGACCGATTAGTCACCTGACTCAGACAGCGAAATAATGTTTTGAGGCGCCTTCGTATAAGCTAGAATCTGTTCCACCAGTACACATTTAAAAATAGTTGCATACGAACAGGACGGAATGATTCGATACACTACGCACTGTGCATTAAAGGTTGGCCCGTCTTCTTTTCTTTAGCCGCGAGGCTGGGTACACTAGGCCGACTGCAGGAAGCCTATAACTATGGCGTTCCTTAATTCGCTACTATGTTTCGCTCCTACCATTCTGCACTCATGTTTGTGACAGAAAGCTTGTGATGTGATTCAAAGTACAGTATGGTTCAGGCCACTTTAACTGATAATTAAATGACACAAGATGGACTCATGGTCCGTTGAAAATCTCATGTCTAAATGGCATTTCAGTGCTGTTCGGCTACCCTGTAGGTGGCGGTCTGAACCTGTTCAAGCAGCTTCAAACTTCGTGTGCTTTGTACCTCTTCAATGAATAGTAACTGGCTACTGATTAGTTACAATACCCGTTAGTTGATCTTCAACTGCTTTTACCAGACTGTCCGGTTCCATCATCCGGCTGTCAATGACTGATTTCACTCACCCGGCGAATCAGTATAGTTGGACATTGTAACGTTATTTTGCTCTTTACTTCGGCAAAAAGGTTCTTGCATGTGCGCATCAAACGCGCCCTTATTTACTCGCGAATTCGGTTTCAAGCATATACCGTCTCTGTAACAAATGCACTTTGGCACCTGGCTGGTTTCGCTTGGTCTTCAAACGATTTGGGAATTGAAAAGCTACCAATGCAGTAAGTAAAAAATTAAGGTCAAAGTTTGTAGGACTGATTAATCAGACCATTCATTTTCCTCACGATGCAGATTGCTAATGATTGATGGACATTCAAACCTTACAGGTTAAATTCGTGAGGCAGCACGTTTAACTGCGCAACGGGTTTCTTGCTGATGTACGCACCAGTTCGATTGGGTGACGACGGACGCCTGATTAGTGCCCAAGCGCCGCAGTACTAATGAAGCGGGGAAATCGATGACCACTAACAAAGACTATGTCTAGTGAAACTGAATCACTCATCATTGTCTTTCAACGTCGGTTTTTTCCCATGTCGATTGGTTTAAGTTCATTGTGTTATTCCGATCACTAACCTACGTCAGTGGAATCGTTTGCTGAACGAGGAAAACGGGAAGTGAAGTCGGCGAAATACATTCATTCGCAAAGTAAACTAGTGTTAACGGGATTTAACTGCATCGCAACTAAACCTATAGTTTATCATATACCTCAACTGAATATGATGCACAAAGGTCCCCTCATGTTTCATTTGGCACAGTATTCGAAAGATTGCGGTATACTTTCTTGACATAGCACTTGACATAACACACACATAACACTACTTATAAGGTTGCCGAAAACCCTCGGCAACCCACTACGGGTTTTCCGTTGGAACGTGAGGCTACCTTTGCGCGGCGCATTCATTTGAACCACATCTTATGCGCGAGATTAAGCTGCAATTCAGCTGAGTCTCCCAACCAAATTTACCTACCAAATTTACAGATAAGCGTATTTCGCCAGGTACGTGCTCAGATTGACGTTGGTGTTCAAGCAGGACATAAGATTGATGGAAACCCGGGGACTTCGCCTACTTGATGAGACCCAAACAGGGCGAAACCAGTGGTAGGCTATCGAAGATATTGTGAGTTCGGCGTAACTTACAAAACACGTATGTAAGGACACTGGTGTATTTTGTACACGCGGCCAAATAGGTCAGCCTTGTATAGGTAAGTATACAACACTGATCACATGTTCAGGCATCGCACAACAATTCTCTGATGTATTGGCGAACGGGCACGCAAGCATGCAGACTGTCGGACACATCCAGTCAGCCGCTAGTCACAATAATTCGCCGATGGGGTGACGAACGAACACACACGCGTGCAAACTCTCGGACACCTTCGATCAGCTACTACGGTTCTCCACCACTATATTTATGCAACTCCCGCCTCATAAAGTTCGCCCGGCTTTGACTCCCGTGCTGATCGGCGTAGGCACCCTGGCGAATCTCTAGTGGCTCCCACACTCTCTTGAGCCCACCTATTTGGTCGGCTTATGTGTTGGCTCCACATTTGTTCCATGCTTTCCAGTTCTGACATGGTCTAAGAGACGGCATACTATCATCCCGTCTTCCAACAGCGCACAGATGAGGGTACGGTTTGTTGACATCACACATACACGCACCCATTTCTTAACTGAAGGGTGAAGTTTGACGTAAACATCCTCGCCACTCCATAGTGTGCTAGGTCGGGCGTTTTTATCTGCGCGTTGGTTCATTGAACATTGCCGCTGTTTGACCTTAACCGCCGAATCCGGCTGTAGCAGATCCAAACATGTTCGAAGTCTCCGTCCCATTAGCTATTCAAAAGGCGACTGGCCTGTAGTAGTATGCTGCAGAAACTTGTTCAGTTTTGTTCGTAGAGAAGCTGGGTATGTTTCGTCAATCCGTTCTTCACCGTTGCCACGGAGCCTTCAGCTAGGCCGTTGGAAGCGGGATGATAAGATAAGTTCATCCCGTTGGTTTAAAAAAACAGTTGAAATGCCACACTGGTGAATGCCGTGTCGTAATCGGAAACAGTCGTATCAGGTAGACCGTGCGATGCAAAAGTGCTGCGTAGAGTAGGTATGGTAGACGCACTAGATGCAGTTTTAGTGGGGACCGCTTCTATCCATTTGGAATACGTGTTGACTATCACAAGGATCATATAGCCATCAATAGGGCCAGGGCCAAAATAGTCCACGTGTATGCGGCTCCAAGGTCGTGACAGGCAATGCCATGGTGATATGGGTGCTGCCGTTGACAGGCCCTGTTTTGCTGGCGGGTATCACGTTGCTGCAGCGTCAGTTACACATCCTGTTGATTCCTTGGTTGTGGTGCCTCTAAAACTGGACGTATTTTCTCCACCAGAGTGGTCAGCCCTTCTGTAATGATACGGAAACCCAAAACGTCCACATGATCAGCCAGAAAATCAATCGTAGTCCACACTCCTTCAAACGATCAAGCACCACCTGCAATCAATTCAAATGCTCCTCACTGATACATCCGGTTATCAGAATACGATCTAGATAGACAAACGTTTTGGGTATCCCAGCAATCATGCTTCCAACTGTGTGCTGAAATATGGATGGAGCGGAATGGATTCCGAGAGGAAGGAGAGTACTGACGGTTGTAATGGGTTTCGCCTCCTCCGCTAATTCTAATTGCTCGTAAATACGATCTAAATCGAATGTTGAAAAATATTCGCTTTTACCAGTTTGTGCGTAAACATCTTCGATTTTGGGTAGTGTGTGATGTTCCGCGGGTGTGCTAACATTGATTGTGGCTTTATGGTAACCGCAGATTCTAACTGTGCCAATCGGGTTTCATTATTGGAACAGTTGGTGTAGCCCACTCCATACTTTGAATTATTCCTTCATTTTGTAACCAGTTAACGTCTTAGCGAAATACATTCATTTGCGTACTAATTTGGTTTTGACGGGAGACTCACCCGTAACCAAGCTGAATCTCTTGTTTACGATGTTTTTAAGCAACCTTATGAGTAGCGTGTTACGGTTAAGTTGTTCTCCTACTTTTGGACGTCAGTTTTCGGTCCTGAAAATACTTCCTCGTAAGTGCGGATAAAAGGCTGATCCTCGGGGAGTTTTGAGACCTGGTCTAACTTAAGTGTGGGTATTAGTCGTAACCAGTCGTGTCCTAACAGATTTGGACCATTTCCTTCAGCGGTGTATATGGTTTCGGTTACCTTCACACCTCTATATCGAACATGCACATTTTCCTTTCCCGACAATTTCACCTCTTCTCCCGTATACGTTCGTCGCCGAACTGGGGCTTTCTGAAGTGAACGTTCCTCGGCTGGTCCCAATTTGTCTTGCCATAATTTTTCACTACATAATGTAACGGCGCCACCTGTATCCAGCCCAAAGGTTCTATGTGAATTGTTCACATGTATTTCAACGTGATACGGCGGTTGAACACGGTTGGTAGTAGCAGTTGTATGAAGTACGTATTCCGGAGTTTCTGGCCCTGTAGCTTGATTTATAACAGAAAAATTGGTCACGGACGCTGGTACTGAGCGACATACTTCCACGAGGTGGCCACGTTTCTTACATCGATTACAAACAGCTTGAATCTCTGAACCTAATTGAAGGTTTTGGACTGTAATGATCGGAATCAACAGACACAAGGTCGTCAAAAGTTTTTGTATTTGGTAAATCCGGAGGAACCAGGGCCTCGGAAGGCAGATGCTACCAATATGGATACAAGCCCTATTGAAGCACGCAGTGACTGAAAATCTACGTGATGTATATGCATTATGACACAAAGATCAATAACCAAGTCCCCATAAAGCTTTGGATATGTCGGAGTTTCTTTGAGACGAACGGAGCATAGAATTTGCTTTCTACGATACCTGTCCCAGGTTGCCTGATTTTTCACCAGATGACTATGTAACCTTCACGTGCATGCAACTCTTGCACTCTGCATTAGAAAAGTAGTCTTCGCAATTAGCAAATCACATTTTATCCTGTTAGGGTACGTCGACCCTGAGAGTAATTATTCGATTGTCTCCATTCCGCTATCGTGGGAAACCGCAAGATTCAGTTGGAATAACTCAATAAAATCAACGGGAATTTTCTAGTCGCAAGACGAACCTATATGGGAGAGAGAAGCACAATGAAACAAAAGTGGTTATCTCAAAAACTGGACATTTTTTACTCCCTCCGAAATTTGTAAACGTCCAACTGCACCCGTTGTCTAAAGTTTTTCCATCTCAATCGTCACTGACGCGGTCAAGTAAATGGCAATAGAAAGAGCTATTAAGGGATCATGCTCACCTATTCAGGTTCCTTCATTCTCTCTATCTTCGTCCAAACCCTACGGGTTTTTGTCAGAACACGATGCTGCCGGAAAAAGTCTCCTTTCAGTCCTACAATATGAGATGAAATATGTTGTGGACAATAAAACCTACCTCGTTACTATCGACTTCCGCGTAAGCAGTGATCAGCGTCGGCGTGCTCACTAACATCCTCCAGCACCTGGAAACCAGCCAAGTCAGAGCGTTACTCTGTCGGATTGAATCTGAAAGATGTCGAAGGCTAAGCCAGGAAGCAGTGCAGTGCATGCGTACGTGGTAGACGATATTGCTTACAAAATACCATTATTGAAAGCGCACTCAGCAGTATTCTATGCTCTTCATTCCGTTTCAGGGCAGAATTTCTGTGAAATTTTAGTTTAAAATCCCGATCACACCTCTTTCTAAGGGCCGCAGTACCCGCAGGTAAACAGTACACACGTTTGGATATAATGTAGGCACACGATGGGACAATACCAACCAAGAGAAACAGGTTTCTACTTTGAATCTTCTTTTTACAGTTAAATTCAGATAACCCCTATCCAGAGCCCGAATAGTTCCTTGTAGTTCTGTCTGATACGCTTGTCTACCTTTCAAGTGAACTGTTCGCGGCCTGCAGCTTGAGTAGCTCAGCCAGAGTTTATTTGTGCAAATCATGTTACATTCTCTTCATAAAATGGTTGAAAACCAAATGAGGAGCGGCAAGTCTGTGGAGGAATACGCCAGCCAAAATGCACTGACTAAACCAATAACAACGCCTTATAGCTTTGGTCAACTTTGAAGGCATACTGAGAGCCAACAGCGACTTAAATCACCACTGATGTAGTTCTCGGTTATGGATTTGAAACCCTTAAGTGAATCTGCAGATCGGGTTTAATGTTACCGTGGATAGTTTTAGGGAGTTTCACTGTCCACCAATTTTCTGAAGAGTTAGGATGTAGGATTTTCCTTCCTTCGGTTAAGGCATTTTCACTACTTCTCAGCAAGTTTGCATTCCTCATTCTCACCTGGTATGACATTTCCAGGTTCCTCATGTTGAAGTGACCAAGATAACTAACTCGGTCATTCCTAGATGCTGCTCTCGTGGTTAACCTATGTTTGCCACGACCCGACCTATGACTTTTCATGCTGTCAGGCTGTGGAAGCTTCAAGCACTTCACATCTTTGTCGTAAGCTTTTCAAAACGTCTGGCCTCGTAACTGGATTTCGTTTTCCACTGCTGTATTCCCCTGGATTTTTGTGAAAAACCGCTGTTTCTTATTTCGGTCCTTGAGGCATTTGTTTAGATTAATTTGAATACTGTTGGATGTTCTTCCCAAACTTTGGGCAGAATGCACAGCAATCCTTGTCATAAATTTCCTTAGGGATCTGTGTGAATGCCCAACATTTTCAACTTCTCGGCTTTTCAACTTAGATTGACTTCGATGAGAGGACGAAACCTCTAATGAACCTTACCGAATCTCCTCACATCGCCATCGATCAATAAGCGGATCAAATGTAAAATAATTTCACAAGATGGGTGAAACCTCCATCTGAGAATTCGTCAATCGAGAAGCCAATCATTAAATGACAACTTGATATGATTTCCTTGGTTGAAGGATGAGTGGCGTCATGTTCTGCCTAAGTGAGAACTAAGTCCGCTGCTGGTGAGTCACTCGTGGCCAAATTGTTAAGTGCCGAACCACTGGCTAGAACGTTGTGGGTCTCAAACCATCTGAGTTTCGTGAGATGCTCACAGCTAACGATTCCCAACAAGGATGAAACAACTGTACAGTGCCTCTCGACCTTTCACCATACATTGGCTTCACTGACAGGACGAAATTTCTATTGAACTTTAACAAATATCCTCACACTACCATCACTGTCTATCGTTGACCATCCAAATTTCAAGCTCGTTTACTCAGTACTGCAAACTGTCCCTAAGATGCGATTACATATGCGGAAGGATTTCCAGCTACTAGTGTAACGGCGGATACTACTGATGAAGCATGCGAGTAGTATGTGTGTACTCGTAACTCCGCATTGACCGAATGGAAGGTGGGATTTATTACTGAATTTGTGGAACTACTTTGCAGTTTTCGTTTGCACTTGCGTGATAGTCAATGAATATCCAGGAGGATTCAAGAAGACGAGTTCAGAAAGAAGACGGATATTCAGTTTTTAAAAACGACGTGCAAATGAGAGGTTGATTTTCCTGTCGAATAGTCTATAACTGTCTAGTTGGCGTTTTTCTTCCCTCCGTACACAAACGCCTCTGTTAGCCTATGGTCCCATATGGATGAAGTGTAGATGTAATGGTCCCCTCTGCATGCCTCTTCCCTATTTTCAGGTTTCCAGTTTGTCACTAAACTCCCTTCCAATTCAAAATTGGTATCGCTCGGGGTCCGGTTATCGGATTTGAATTATTACTCAGGACAGATGCACTAAACAAGTGCGTCAATGAGCTCTGAACAGCCATAGGCCAATAAATCACAATGGTCCATCACACATAAGATGATGTCTCCTCGTATGGTGACGAAACGTTTGCAAGTCAATTACCAAGCTCGGCGAACAGATCAACAGGCACCCGATCAACAACCAACACATAAGATTGAGATTCATCTGGAAATTAAGCGTGAAATCATGCTACTTATCAGCCTACTGTTTGGCCAAATAAATGGTAAACCTTCACATGTACCAGATTTTTAAAAGTAACAATTTTTGCTCAAAAGGTGTTAATTTTGACTGATTCGAATATTTTTTTAACATTGATGAAAAATCCGTTTTCCTGCACGGCACCCTGGAAATAAACGGCTGTTTTAAGGGGGTTAGATTCATTTCTAAACCCGTTGACAGGAAGGAAACTAATAACATCTTAATGCTTATAAACGACAGAATGCTTATGTAGTCCTGGTAAAGTAAGTGAGCAAGTCATGATCGAAATAGGGCACGAAAAAAAGCAAATCGACTGTTCAACTCGTAAGGAAACTCTGTCTTCTTACGCAGAGAACGTCTCCAGGCAACGACCACTTCTGACGCTCTTTAGGTGTGGTTTTATGCAAGGCGATGATTGTATATGTTTCCATGCGGGTGTGCGATGCCTCCTGGAACTTGCTGGAAGTGTACTGACAATTATTTTCAACAAGAAAAAAATGTGGTTTCCTAAAAAATCCCCTGCAAAATAGCAGAACTGTTTGTGGTTTGTGCGTGGTTGGCGCCTACGCTTGCTGATCGGCCACCAGTTCCGGATTTAGCTTTTTGTCACATGCACCTTGGCATACCATTGCTAGGACAATAGCCTTATCCTATCTGGTTCGTATACAAATCCTGAAACAAGGCGAATTGGTTGCCAACTGCAAATTCTATCGACTCACTACAGTCCTTGAGATCACCACCTGAACGTAACTGTTGGCTGCAGTTATCCGAATTACCAAGTTACGTATACATATGACCGAACGCCGCGGGTTAATGAGAATCGTTTCTGTGTGACAGATTTGCTCCTGGTAAAGAGCAGATTAAGCAATTGTGCTGTTTAGTTTGTCATTCAGCAGGATATGGTAAGAGGAACTAACTAAACTCAACGGTTTACATAGATCTATTTTTAATTTGAAGGTCACTTTCTTGGAATAGATAACCACTGTAGTAAGAGTTTGGCTCTCCTAATTTGTAACGAACAATATTACTAGAACAGGACTAAATTTATCAAGCTTGTTTATGTAATGTTTGAAGTAATTTTTTGGCACATCTACTGGATTTCGTCATTTTGATGGGTACTTAAGATTGCCGCAGACGATCTAGTTTATCAAAAGCGACAGTGCAGTTGAAAAGCTTTGACTTCGCAGTCATAATTTGCAAAAGCTGCATAAGGAAGTTACACATATGCGCACCTACAATAAAGTGATTCGCAGCTGAAGCGGTTGAAGTTTACTGATGTACTAGGCATATTCTAAGCTGTACGACAAAGTAGTGTATTCATTATTATTAGACTTCCTCTTAAAAAGAAACGTCTTTCCGGAGTACTCAAACTGTTACCTCGAAGTAGTAAATGCTTAATTCGACATTTGGTTGAAACGGAAGCCAAAATCATGATTGGCTACGAAAATGCAATCGCATTTCAGGAGATTATGGACACTGAGCAACAACAAACGAATATATGGTCAGTAATTTCCTTCACGTTGAGGAAATTGTTCTTCAATGGACACTCAGTGACACTCTTCTCATTGACAAATAATGACGCTTCCTCACCAACGACACCGTAACAATACGTTACAACTAGACGTATCCGACGTTCGCTAGTTAGTATGTGGTAACGCAGTACTGCGTTCAGGTGGGAATAACGACATGTCGGAACGACATTCCATACAAGATGACAATATCTGGCTGGTGGTGTGCCGGGTTAAGACGACAAATATGATGACTGTAGCTGTTCCATTTCGAACTATCCTGGAATTACTGACCAAGCTTCATCTACCAGGAAATTCCTCAAGGAGCAGCCTGTGCTAATGGTAGTTTTCCGGCAACCTTTATGCTCTTTTTGACGTACTTGAACAAAACTCTGTTTATGGGTACATGAATTTTTTTGTACAGACTATCTACTTTTGGTCCCTTGAGCACTTGCATCTGTGCTTTTTGATCACTTTGTTTTGCAAGACACATCACGTACCAGTAGAACTCAGTCCATTTCCTTGTAAACAGCCAGCAACATGACGTCAAAGGTACAGGTGAAGCACAACCACCCATACCGTGGTTGTTTGTTTTCCGCCCGAAGGTTTTTAGGGCATTCTACCGTCTTATAAATTAACCCCATGTCTCAAATGGACTGAGCCCTTTACATCAGATATACCTGTAAATTTTTTAGGAAAATCGAGCCTGGTTGACTACGTAACTGAACACCACCGCGAACCAATTAAAGCATGCGGACATCAGGTCTTGTGGCTGTCCACTGTGATAAATGAAGTACAGAGTCGCCGGTGCAATTATCTAGTTTCTGGTGATTGCTGGATTTGTAGAACTTGCATTTATACCACTCTCGTTTGAACGGTTCCCCTCTATCGGTGCAGTGATTATATTATGTTCACACCAAAGAGGAAGCACTGGACTCAAGTTTCGTCCTTGTTAGTGATCATTATCAGCTCACATCCTTGACCGCGCTCAGATTCGAACCCTGGAAGTCTGAAGTGCGTGAGAACGCTGGAGGCACCAGGTCTCTCCCAACTGAAACGCCAGTGTGTTCGAGCTCGAGCGATGCACCTAGTTTCTACAATGTCTAAGTCGACGATCAAGTAATTGTCTGTCAGGAGTCCTACGTGAGGTAGCGCACGGGTACGTGAAAAATGCTGGGGAATTTTGAATAGTTGTAGGTGGTTACACTTAAATAAAAGGAGGACTACTCAAACGACAGTGATGAAAATTTGAGTCCTACCAACTCAACAAACTACCGAGAACTAATAGGAAATGGTCAAGAATGGGTCTTAAATGACAGTTTGGCTAGTGAATCTTTGGTAGCTTACACATGCAACGAATTGTAGCTTCCCTCGGTCCGAAACTTTCGTATATAATACTGATTATGTGAACTTCATTTTTTGGCCGCTTTACGCAGTCTGTTGTGTGAACCACGCTTTTATTTGTGCAGTATTTTTTCTTGTGCCCTGGAAAACTTAGCCACGTCCAAAGGACTTTGAGACATCCATTCTTTGTAGTCAGTCAGTCAGTCTTATTATGAAGGACGATTTCAAAACCATTATCTGGTTGGGCTAACAGGACGTCATCTCTGGTTCGCAGGTTCTTCACTGTGTATGGATATGTAGGCGTGACAGGACTTCTATGATTGTTTGGGCTACGACGATATTAGTAACAAGTGCTAACGGGCACTGTCTTTGCTTCATCTAGAACGTCACATGAAGTGGATAATGATTGAATGGCTTTGAGGGATAGGTCCTCAGTATGGGCTTTCCACCTCTAGTTGATCTGGTTTTCCATGAGAAACAGAAATTTGGGCCTTCAATTTGGGTTTCATGAAGGTCTACATTTTGGAAATTGTGAATGCACGGTTCTGGTTGGTTGGGAAAAGCTGCGTCCAGAAGGTTTCAAACGTCTGTGGCGCGACTGACTGAGAAGTCCTGACAGGTGGACCAGTCAATCGACACAACCAAGATATGTTACTAGGTCGTTGCTCGAGGCGTCGGGCTTTCCGCTCACATCACTCAAGCGCGAACATGCTCGCCTGCTCAGACATGGGAATTCACACGCGTCCAGTGTCCACTAGTGGAGTAGTGGTAAGACGCTCACCTCGCTTGTCAGATGTGCGGAGTTCGAACACCGGCACGGCCATTGGACATGCACTGCTTTATTAAGAGCGAAACTCGAGTCCAGTGCTTCCTGTCTTTGCTGTGGACTCACCGCAATGATTGTGCCAGGACAGGAGGATGACTTCATACGAGAATGACGTGAGCGCGCATTCTGCAAATCCCGCAACCAACCACAGCTAAATACTGTGAAAGCCACGGTGTATTCCAGTGTTTGCCACGATTTGGATTGTCTTGTACTCAGTGGCTGAAGTCCTTGAACTGGATACTTTTGTCCGTGCAGAGCTCCCCATACTGACTGCGTGATTTTAGATAGTAGTGAGTCGATGTGACTGGAGTCTTGACGTATAAGTGGCACATCATCGGATCTCCTACCTAGGGTTTTCTAATGTCTTGGGATACATAAACGTATGAATACTATCCTGGGTGAAATCAACTTCAATTTATACAACTGAAAGTGTGGTCACAAAACTCAAGAAATGATTGAGTTGTATGAGTACTAGGTCTTACGTCATTAGGTCTGTTGAATAGCCCCACTTGTGAGGAGTGCTTTCGATAAGATCTCACCAGACAAGTACAGTTAGGAATAGTTTACAAAGCTGAGGGAATAATGAGTGACATCTTTTTGGTTCAAACTCAGGGGCAACTGGCCCTCAAATAAGTCACTGCATTTCCCAAAGAAAAGGATCATTGTTTGGCCAAGACAAAGTGGGTGTCTTTACGTGCCTTTTCTGTTGACAGAAAAGGCCTGCAATCGCCTCTGCCGTTTCTAGTGAGTAGTTGCGGATGACCTTCTAACAATTAGGCGGTACGCGATAAATCATGCCAAACGATTAAGTCGGGTTAACCTGGTAGTTCTTATCGATCAGAAGACTTACAGTTGTACTGGTCACGTGTTTGGCTTCTCCAATTCGAACGAGGAACGCTAAATACCTGATTATCCTTTGAACTAGATGCCGAATCGTGTGACCCACATAGTTTTCGGAATACTCTCACAAAACTAGGTTAACACCGAAGTATCGTGGACAGGAAATCTATCTTTCAGATTTATGTTGAGCGGGGGGTCCCTAAAGAAGTTAACCCTTTGTTGCACTGCAGTGAACGTCCTGCGGAGAGAAGTTTTCAGACGAGCTGTGACAGTTTCAGAGGCCTTGTCACGGATGAATGGCAACCATATATAGACAGGTGTCCTGGGGACCGAAATGCGCTGTCTGGATTCCGTCCAGTAAAGGCGCTCAAGCTTTTTTTGCAAAAATCTCTCTCGGTATTCGTTCTCGATCAGGATCCTTGCAATTAACATTAGTTCTGTTTAAAATTGTAGTGTGTACAGGTCTTTGACAGATATCCAACAAGGTTTCTGCTGTGTCTCATATCAACGAAGCTATTAAAGTCAGCGTATTGTTACAACCAGGTTTCTTTACAGTATACCCCTCTCTGTAGCTTCCTGTCGGGCCTCTTACTCAGTAAGACACCAAGAAATTGGAAAGTACAAACAGACATCCGCGATTTCCGCACATGGTGCAGCAGTTACTATTGTGCGATCCGTAATATTATTAGCTGAAACACGGCTGGCTATGCTCGGTCCCGAACTAGTTTGGTCGCAGAGCCTTGTAGAAATTTCCTTTCACAAAACTCCAGTTATCCAAACGACCCATTGATTGCCCTTCCTACTCCAAAAGACCGCATAATTCAGAAGGGATACTAGGGTGCGAAGTAGAGGACAGTTAAAGTTGAATCCGAAGTAATTCTTGGATACAAATGCAAGTGTTTTATCATAAGAAATAACTGGCCTTGAAGAATGAAAGAAAGCGAACTTCTGACAAATTTGGTGAATATCGACAGCTGTCCGTATGACCCTCCCTCCTAAACTCCACTTCCATGAATCCTCTGTTTATTTCGGCGACTTATAAAGGACAGTCCATGGTGGTAAAAAAGCTGGTGTTTTTCTTAAGTTCAAGACACTCGCCAAAGAAGAAGAACTTGGATCTTGCGATGCAGTCATTTCAATCCCGTGCGATTTCAGATAAAATGAATGTGGCTTCGAATTCAGGCATAAACCAGTTCGACAGAAATTTCAAGTCCTCTAATACCAACAGTTTTCTTTGACTGTGGGTTGGGTGCGCACTGATGATACCTCCTCGTATGGAGAAGAAACGAATGCAAGTCAATTGCCAAGCTCGGCGAACAGATCAACAGCCACCTGATCAACAACCAATAAACTCACCCGAGCTACCAATGTTTCAACACACTACCAAGAGACAAGGATCAGCGCGCAAAACGCACTTATTTGCACACCCGTTTGGTTTTAACGGAAGACTCAACTGAATCCCAGCTGAATCTCTCGTTTATAAAACAGGAGGCGGAGAGTGTGCCTACCAGATGAACCCGAAGGAGGTTAAACCTGGGTTTTCGAAGAGTTCTCGGCAACCTCATATGTAGCTTTCCTTCAAGATGTCAGCTCTTCTTTACTCCTACTGTTTGTGCAAGAATGTGATCGGGTTACGTGGACGGTGGAACATTGCAAAAGAAAGTGAAAAAATCTGAAAAGGAACTTTTGCACGATAGGCATTCTCCCTGATAAACTGTTAGGGCGGTTAGGTCCCAAGGAACAATTTCATTCTTAGTAATATTTCACTAGCATTTCATTTTTTTTCTGTTGTAGCCAAATGAGCCTCAGCACTCTTTCTTGTATTGGTTTATTCTCACTATAGTCAAAGTTCATCTAGTCTCCCTTGTCTTCTTCTTTGGGATTCGCCCACTCAAGTACTCAAGCTGTTCGGCGCGATAGAATAAGTTCGATCAATCTTCTAAATCTCAAAATCGCCTAGCTATTATTCAGTTACACCACTGGCGATGGAGAAGGGATCCGGACCCAGGCGGGCTACATGCAGCCCAACTCCTGAAAACTGGAGGTTTCTCTCAACTGCAGTTCATTGAATCAGTCTAAACTGACCATACAAGAGTTTTCAGCAACCTTGTGAGTAGTTTCCTTCATGACCATACAATACTTTCATAAGTGATACTTCTTATAAGACTGGTTAAAACTCGCTTCTGAAGGAGGTTTACAAGGGTTATCAACTTGCGGTGATAGTTGAACTGTCCGCGTTAGGGTGCATACATCTAAGTGACATATTACTTTTTGCAGGGCGGCATATGACTGTTTGCCCATCACCACCCACAGAATTTACCTTTTCCAACCCAAATTGTTTATATTAGCTGCTTTATGGGTATTGATCTCCAGATTTATTTTTCTTCACTTGTGGCTTGCTTTCGTGTATCAGTGTGTACACCTGTACACTCGTTTACGAGACTCGACCTTCTTTATGTATCGCCTGTCGCTAACATAACATCACGGGAAAGACAGGGGTGCATTTTCCAACATCTACAAACCACTTTTCCTCAGAACATCTAGTTAATAAAAGTAGATTACCCAAGACTTTATTCCTTCAGTACAGAGTCACAAGGTCACACGTAAATGTGTCGTTGCCTGAGTGTTGTACAGTATTACTCGCAGATCGCAGTTTTGAATGACAGTGTCCAAAAGCGGTGCCGATCTCCAGTTTTCTACCTTAGGTTGCTACAGAGAGTAACGTGCATTTTCAGAAAATAGCACCACAACTACACACAAGGGCGTGTTTGGACGCTGTGAAGGCGTGACATGAAAAGACTGTCAGTTACGGAAAATGAATGTGCACGCACCTTTGAGGTAAAAGTCGAGAACACAAGCCCCCAACGAAAGGCCTAATTACCGGTCTAACGTCGTTAAACAGTTTGGAAAACAAGGTAAACCACTGTCCACCCCATGGCAAATGCATCTGGATTTTGGACATTCGAAAAATAATTTTGATGATGTTCAAATGTCACCAGGTTCTCTGATTTACAGCCAAGGCTGTGGAACGCCTGAAGTGGTTAACAAGTGCTTAACACCAAAGTCTCGAAAAGCTTCCTGGATAATAGCAAACAGGTACATCTTCAATTGATTTCCCGACTTCCCAGAACCAAAATTGTTGGGAAAATGATAAAATCCTTACTGGAATACACTCATTTGCATACCGATTTGGTTTTTACGGGAGACCCAACAAAAACTCTCATTTCTGATGTTCTTCAACTGAATGTGTTGTACCAGGCCGCGTCACGTTTCGTATCGAACTTGTGTTTTGCTTAAACTCAAATCGTACAAAAGCTGCAAAACACACTCACTTTCACACCAATCTGTTTTGAGCGGGAGACTTAACCGAATCCCAGCTGAATCGCTCGTTTACGATATTCTTCAGCCAAATGTGCTCTCACGTGAAAACCAAATTGACATGCAAATGAGTGTATTTGTCGAATCTCGTGCAATTCGAGTCCAAGTAGAACATATGGTTGACGGAAACTCGGGAAATGCGTCAATCTGATGAATCCAAGAAGGGGGAAACCGGCCGTGGGCTGCCGAAGAGTTTTTGGCAGCCTTATGGGTAGTGTGTTACGTCGACAAAACCCTTGTTTCAATGGACGATTCAGTTCCGTCAAGAAAGTACATTGCGATATCTCGAAAATCGCGCCAACTGAAAAATAAGGAGGCCTTGTGCAGCACATTCAGTTGAAGAAGAACGAGAGATTTAGTTGAGCATCCGGCCAAAACCAGACGAGTGTACAAACCCGTGTGTTTCGCGAGTTGGGCCCAATTTAGATTAAGGTGGAACTTAATGTGGATGGGAATTAGGGGACTGCGCCTAAATGGTGAGCCCAAAGAAGGATGAAACCGGTCATGGGCTGTCGAGGTTTTCAGAAAACTTATGAATAGTGTTCCGCCAAGAAACCTAATAGCGTTCTTTATCGTGACAAATAGTTCGTGCCTGTGGTGGATTTGTTGTCGATCAGTTGCCCTGCAGCGGCAACCAGTAAAGGTAATCTATGTTATCTTTGAACTTTCTTGAAAACCTCAGAAACTACGCTGTGGCATACTGCCCCACTTCTATCAGGTGTTGGTGAGATGTCAGCCAGTTGCTCCATATCGACAACCATAAGATATATGTTACTGTTGATGACCCGGCAAATACTAACACAGAACAATGTTATAATTCTGATGTATAACATCCCCGCAACCAAAACTGAACTTTTGATCCAAGGGCTTTAACTATTTGCATATCTAATCCAATTGCGTTCTATTTGTTTTCATGCCTTAAGAAAGATCTTCATATCAGTTTCAAAACATAGTAGGATCGTGTGGACTGACTAGCCCATAAACGATGAATGCAACTACTTCTTAAAGTCAGTGGATGTCTACATTTCGGGTACGAATTTTATTGTTCATAATGGCTATGGATCGAAGTGTTCGAGGTCGAAATGTCCGTAGTGTCCGGACACCATCGAACCAACTTTACGTAAAGCAAAACTAATCCAAACACTCAGTTCACGTTGAAAGAAGAGGGTGAAAATTTAACGCTCTTCCTCAATGTAAAGTCAGGAGCCAGGTGGTCCTGTCGGAAGACATGGAAGGGGCATGGCACTCCCACAGCTTCGTTCCTTCAGGTGAAAACCTTGACCTCATCCACTTCGTGAGACATACGGCAAGACCGGAATGCATGCCAGACACGCTGGGAACCAAGGTGCTAACTATCAACGAAACTCTCCGTCAGAATGGACACCCAGTTCCTAGTAATAGACAAAGGGCAGTTGAGTCAGGTTCTAGGATAACTGCCTTATGCTGGGAGAACATTATGTTAAACATCGGGCAGATCAGGTAAACATACCTGGAAACATCTCTGGCACGGCAATAGGCTACCGATTCCCAGCACAACTGGATGATGCCTCATTGATACCAACCACCAATTCCCAGAGAAGAGGACATTCAAAGTTATCTACCAGAATCTTCACTATGCATCTCGGTTTCCCTATACGATTACGATTACTTACCCCTTGCATGCGTATGAACAAGCTTTACAGGTTTTACGCGTGCCACGAAAATCCACGCTTACAGCTCAGGAACACGCAGCTTTCATTACGCTCCTGTGAGAACACGTTTGGACGTTTTACTTTGACACCACTTGTCTCAACATTGACGATGCTTCAAAAGGTTTCCTGAATGTACTCCTTATTCTAGCCTTTTTTCTCCAACATACTTGTTTTCGCGTTTGATTTCCATCTATGACCTACATGCAACAAAACAGTTCATTAATCAGTAGGAATGAGTTGAAGTCAGTCAAAATAGGCGTATTTAAACTTTTTCGTCTTTTTCGCCGACTTTTTTGTTCCCAAACAATGCACAAAAGAAAATTACCAAGAGAAAAGACTTAAAAGACGTGTAGCCGGCGGTTCCACAAAACGTACGCAAAGTATCGGCTTGATTCAAAATCACTTGCGTGATGGCTGAATTTCAACACACACGATGATAAATAAATTCCCCGGGTTCAGTACCATGCACATAGTTATTTCTCGAAGAGCAGATAGAGCCAACCGAACAGACTTTGTTCTTTGGCTATCATCTTCTGAATTGCTCCTAGCAGAGAAAGCACAGATTCCCCGTCATATTATGAGCTACCGTCAGTCGTGTTAGCAAGCACCACTAGGCATTCTCGAAATATCAACACCTAGTGATAGTATGGTTGTGCAGTACGCCATTGTAATTTCTGATTAAATGAACCATTCGCCTGAGTAGAGATGGAGTTCTTCTGCGCAAAACTCCTAAATTAATGCAGGAGTCAAGGGGACCGAGAGGGCAAACACTAACTCCCATAAGGTATTGAAAATATTAAAAGCTCCTTTACGTAAAAATAAACAATAGAATAAGAGTGCTGAAATAGTTAGGAGCAACATGGGAGAATGATCCTCGAAGTTGACGACCATGGTCACTCGCCCTTATTCATCCTGTGCCTTAATGAGAACAGTGTCTTTCAAAAAAGCGTGGGCGAATCTGAGCATTTGCATGAAAGACAAAGAGGGGTGATTATTCGGTATTTTATTGAATAAAAAGTCTATCGCCTAAATTTGTGGCGTGACTACATATAAGAAAGCTGGGGGTGTGGGTCGTACACAGCGTTCCGCAGTTGGCCGAGTTACTGCGTTTTAACAATAAACTACTCGTTTTTTGTAAGTAGTTCGCATTTCAGGATGCTTATCATAGGAGAAACAGCGGAATCGCCCCTTTTCCGAAAGGTTCGCCGAGCAATCAGTGGAAATATTGTGGATAACATTTTACTTCGGCACAAAATATTCAACAGCCAAAGCGACTAGGTGAAATGTCTGATCTAGGTTTTAAGCAGATGGTGAAATAATCGTCAAGACCTGTTTGTAACAGCATGCAAAAGAGCTAGTAAGTGACCGGTGAATTTTTTGTTGGTGCGGGTGAGCGAAAGACGGACGAGCTGTACCGGTCTTATTGCCAAAATTTACATCGGTATGGGTGATTTACTCGGACCACAACAATCGGAATTCCAAAAGACCAAAGAGTCGGGAAAAGATTGGGGTTGTTCGATTGGACAAGATGAGACATGCATGTCTGGATTGGAGCCCAGGCTAACTGATCAGTTGCTGGCCTATGCTCGTAAGACCTGATAACAGAAGGGGTGTGCATCAGACAGACTGAACCTTCCGCCAAACACCATTTCGTATGCACTAACAAATCCCTTTGAGTTGCTCCGGGCTCGTCGATTAAATGATGATGAGTGATTGTAGTCTTTCGCTGAGACGTGCAGAGCAATGAGAGTTTTCTTCTAGTTATTTCATTGTGGGAGACTTCGAGGTGGTAGCCGCATGTGTGCAACGCATACTTTCAGTTTCCTGCCCATCTCTCCCATGTAGATATTTCAATCTCTGTAATAGATTTCGTACGCACGGCCAGTTTACTCATCTGGAGTAAGGGGGCTTTGGAGCTTCCCAAGCATCTGCTAAGTGGTGTTGTCAATTTGGAACGTTGTGCGAAAGTAAACTTATGACAGAACCATTAGAAATCGCCCAGTAATTTGTGCACGCCAAAGGATTTGAACAGTCAATTAGGTTTTGTGTTGCCCGTAACTGATAGAATGCCTTCTCAATGAAAAATATTTGATAGCTGTTTCGCTGTACCATACCCCTGATCTTACTAATCTCCATGCATTTGATCTCCTTGTCAAGACGTGTCTAGCAAGATATATTAACCAGAGAGCTTGCAACAATTTGTTTCACGTTCAAAGAATGGTATAAAAGTAAGCACTGGTGTGAAAATTTACCTGAACAAGGGCAGTGCCCGACTAATTATTGGAACGGTATTCAATTGGGCAGTCTGGTTGAGACGCTGGTGGGAGCCTTTGGACATTCCGATATTGGTTTTTGTGGCCAGTATTCGGCCCGCCAAGAAAGACTGGACTTTACCGTGGTGTGGCAGTTTGTGCACTTCCGCGACCCACTGACCTATGCTGGGGGTGCCCGTGCGACACTCTCATACCAGAGTGGTCAATGGTTAGAGGTTTGACGAACACAGTCTCCTGTCCATCCACACTGGGGTTGGGACATGTGTGACGACTTGTTCTATAAAAAATGGTAATGCACTTGCATTTCTCGCAAGAAACCGCTGCCTTGTGGTCAGGCTTTTGAGCCAAAGGCTTTGGTCGGGGACCTCAATCGTCCTCCTGTCTAGATGTGGACACCCTGGCAGTATCCCAACCCACGTACAACCATGGTACTTACAAGTAACAATACTCTCATGCTGCATCGGTCGTCGCGTGGTGTTACCAGCCGGGTCGCCTTACTTGCTGCATACAGCATGTCAGATAAGCGAAAGCATGCTACTGCTGAAGCCTCCCTTCTTCCTCTTTCACAAACTTTTTCTTCCCCCTCTCTCCACCGCATTAATAACTTTCTACTTGTAGGCCCGTCAGTTAAGACTCATGACTCCGTTCGTCCCGACATGGATTGGACTAGGTATGTACGGACACTGGTGAACGACTGTTTCAGCTGTGTGCTGACCGCAGGCTGTTTTTATACAGTACTAACTTCCGAAATAGCCGAATTCATCTGGCCACATGGTTTCCTCCGACGGCGTGCCGGGCTGTGAACTCAAATTGATCACACTGCCATCAGGTACTGATGGCGCGGAACAATAACTGACTGCCGCTTGTTTTGGAGCGCATTTGTGGATTCCGACCACGAGCTCGTCCGGAGGGGCTTCTCCCTTCGTTTCTCAGAGCCACGTAAGGTGTAGACAAATAGCTTAGCAACTGAGAGACTGGAATATCCGGATGTAGACGAAAAGTGTGCTAAATTACTATGTGCCGAGAGACAAGTAGAACATCCAACAGAACGCAAACGACATGTATATGATTTGTCCAAAGCCCTCATACCAACTTCATTGCACGAGGTTTTATTCTTAGGCCCTAAGTTCTGCACCATTCGGTAGAAATTTGATGAGCTGACTATTGAAATGCAGTTTGGAGATTTTCTGCTGAATTCGCCAGATCGTCCCATCCATTCTTGGTGATTCTGAGCGGCTTAAAAACAGTCTTACGGGCCTTATACTACTGGTGCAGGCGCAGACGGGGTGAAACCCCTGGCAACTAAACATGAACACACAAAGTATTTATGAAAAAAACGAGTTAACACCATAGTATTAGGTTCCGATGGAGAAGTTGGAATCATCGCTATGTGTGACCAAACTGAAACCAAGATTACCAGCACAACGACAGAGGAAGACGTGATCTGTAGGACCCAGATGATCCACTGCCTCGAAAGTTTGAGGAATACAGGTCAAATTACGGCTTCGGAGTATGAAAACTTGGGACTGACTTGTTCTCACACACCGCGCTGTATGGTCCACCGAAAGTGCACAAGGATGGAAATCTTACTCGACCTATCTTAGATATGGGCTACTCACCTTATCATGCAGTCACCAAACTGTTAGCTGGTTTACTTATGCCGACGTGGAGGTAGCATAAAAGACATTTTTGGCTTTGTTGATACGATACGTGGCTTTCAGCTGAGCGGTAATACTATAGTCTCTTAAACGAAAAATACACAAATATGTCGTTATTGGGAACGAGTGGTTCCGTTTGCTGCCATATATATGATCCTAACATGAATATTGGTATTCCAGTGTAGGAGCTAGAACAGCCATTACGATGTACATCTAATGTAAACTCCCTTTTCCCAAATGCATCACAAAGACAGAGAGGCGGTATGCAATGTGTTCTCCACTTCGTCATTTTCTGGTAAATGTTTTTATAGATAAACTCGGACAATCGGTACTAAAAAGAACCATTAACCAAACGCATTTTTGTCGACGCTATATGGATGATATAGTTGTCACTTGAGAGAACCGATAATATGTCGGAAATACTGAGCAGTTTCAACCAGGCGTATTAAGCGACAAGTTTCACCAGTAGTGCAGACATTGACTGAACTTCCTTGATTTCCTTGATTTCGATCTGCATGGAAAACCTGTTAAAGGGATAAAAAGATGTGACTCTATGAAGTCGACTTGGTCCGTACAACGTACAAATTCCCGGTTTTGTGGATACAAGCGAAATTCGGTTAGTTGCTTAGCCTACAGAGCCCGCAAGATCTGCTACGAGGAAACCATGGATAGGGAACTGAACTAACACTCTGATAGAAAATAAGTTTTTAGGCGTCACCTCATCCAAAGAAGTGAATTCGATAGTGCTCAAGAAAAAAACGTATATTCAGCTACCATTCAGGCACGTTATCACGTCGGAGGTGACGGAAAAAATACTAACAAGACCGATTAGCAAAACATTCAGTGCTACACATCTGTTTTCTTCACAAGTATGTCCCTGGTCAAGCCCACTTTGAAATACCGACAACCACTTTTCGATTCATCTATGACGATCTACTCATTCGTTTGTGATTGTTAAAAAAAAATCGCTCAGCTGTAACACCCTTCCGGTGCCTAGCTGCCGTGCCACCCGAAGGAAGCACGAGGGCTGGGATACTGCCAGGTTGCCCAAGCCTAGACAGGGAAAGTCGAGAGGCAGAGGTCGGGTTCGAACCACGGACCTTCCGGTCAGTAAATTCGCGCTCTAACCACTTGAGCCATCTCGCAGGTTGTATTGGTCGCGCGGCTCGACGGATATCTCAGTGGACTAAAGTACACTACCGAGCTTCTATACGAACAGACATAAAGAAAACCACTGATAGTGCGATCGGTTTCCATGTTTTAGAAACTAGACATTCGACTATTCCTGGCACGTCGTTTGGGGTTGCTTACCATGTTTCTGAACACAAATTCAAGGTCTTAAGGCATCGTTTACTTGCCAGGACCGAAGCTGTCGCCAGTCCACAGTGTGCTTACAAAACAAGTGTGTCCAAGCCTAGACCAGGCCTATACCACCATCCACTTTCAACAGTCTAACAAAACAAACCTAAGAATACTTTCGGGCTCCCACCCGCGTATACACGAAGGGGTCAAAACAGACGAGTATAACACGTGTACACAGCTGTACCTGCGTTTGGCGCACGCATCATTACATCTATGAATGTATAACAGGTAGATCGGAATCAAGAGCTCAATCCTACTGTCCCTCTGGCACGACAACAAATCAGTTTAGCTGAGTCAGGCAATCAGGAATGCACAATGAACCCAATCTTCTCAAGGGTGCGATACAGATAGATCGGTTAAGCTGGAACAGGTGGAAGACCCATTTAGAGGTGAGCGCGCACGGACAGGTATAACTGAGGAAACCGATCGATGGATTTCGATTGTCTCCATTTGTAGTCAGGGCACGAAATCGAACTGTCAGCTTCCCCTGTAACACCGGCAGAAAGGATAGTTTTCCCTCGAACTGCAAGCGTTTACAAACAGCGTGAGTCTAAAAACCTTGTCGATTGCAGTTCCAGGAACTACTGGTTGTGGTGCATTTTGTAAGCCTACCATGGTTACACGGTTCGAAGTGGATTCAGTGACTACCGTCGCTGCGGCTTGACACAACGAAAGAACGCGATATGCGACTCGTTGTTTGTAGTGTAAGTCTATGGTATCAGCATTCGTTCCCGGTTTGCACAGAGAATGTGGGCTCACCAAAAGCGTACAATGACAAAACAACAGGAGTATAAACTAGTTTTATAGTCCTTGGATCACAAAATTCGGGGTCAGAAATGCGGTGCATGGGGTATTAGCAGTGTAACTACATATTTGAGAACAGCAGGCAGTGCAGCATAGACAAATATATATGGGTTTCAATTCTTATGGATGTGCCATTGCAGCTACACGCGTGGCCGTTTTCGACAGTTACCACGAACCTAACCTCAAAACATAGATCAAACGTTTCCTCAGAACTGCAGCAGCAGTCAAAGTATGAAATCTACGGAGACTGAGGTAACTGCAACAGGTCGACACATAAATGTACCATAAATGATGCAGCGTTCGTGCACTTCAGTGAAGGTAACGGATAAACCTAACTTTGATGGCTTGAGAGGAATCTATAGCTTTTGCGTGTCAAGTAATTAGTTCTACATTTCAACTTTTTCCAGCCTAACTTTCAAGCTTTTACTGACCCCATTTACGCCGAACTTACGCGTACATGCGCAACTACTAACGCACGTACTAATAAGATTCAAGCTTGAAACTGTGAAAAATCTCACTCCCAACCCAACTCTATCTATGGAAACACGGGCAAGGCCTGCAATTCGAACTAAGTGCGTTCTCCAGGTGTGATGCACGACAGGAGAACAACGTACTGGAATTGAAAAACCTATAGGTGGTCGTATCTAGCCTGGTGTACTGAAGGGACGCGAGAGACAGGAAGGCCTCGGGGTGTGATTCAGACAGTGATTTTGATAGGCTGCCACATTCACAGGTGAACGTCTCGAATTGTGAGCTAACGAAACTTAACCAGTTTGCCGAGGCTTGTGGATGTTCGGTCGCAATTAGAAAACCATACAGTGCTTTGTGCGTGAAAGTAGACTTACTAGCATAAATTCCGCTCTCTTATTACAATAGCCCACAGACTGTGGAGGCTGCGGACAACAATGCCTCTCGTGCTGTGGTAAAACCAGATGAGTGCCACGCATCGAATGCTAACAAGGCGTTGAGAGCAGTTCACGGAAAGGACCGTGGGCGTCTGTTTACTTATGGTCAGAATCCGTTTTGACGAAGAATTAGATCCCTCGCCATACGGTTTACTGTATATATAAAGCATACACTAATGAAGCATGCTCTGCCTTGGTTAATACTGGCAGTTTGCAAACCAACGCTATTCTGAAAGATACACCAATATATGATGCAATCCAAATTCAGTTGGGTACTTCCATCAGCTATATAGGATTACGGCTGCATAGAGTTTCTTGAGCGATGTAATCATCCCAAAGCTGATAAGATTCCACCTTTGTTGCCCACATTGTGAAGCCCACGTCCAGAATACACATAAAATGGCAGCAATGTACATATGTATGTGCGCCAATAGAAAACACGTAACACTGGATACCTTGGAAGTGCAGAATTTTTGCATACCTGACAGAAACGCCTGCAACCATCTATTCCCGGTGTTCTGTTGTGCTTTGGAGATTGGCAAATAAGACGGGACCCTCCAGATAACGTAGCCGAAACCCGTGTTTGCCAGGTGAATCCCCTTTGTACTCAAGGTTCACATAACACTCAGGATGAAAGTACCTCATCCGTCCTAGATTGGATTCATCACAGAGCAACACGGTGCCAGCCATAACAATGTAGCTCATGTCAACGGTTCCTACAGGAACAGATGTTTAAGTTCGGAGGGACAGGATCATTTTCACATGCAAAACCAGTCGGCTACAGTTTTTAATAATCACATCAGTGAGAAAATTCTGGAACCGATCCCCACAACCATCCTTTGTGTAGCCCTTCCCATTCGGCCCTGCACCAGTTGTGTACGCTTCTAAACGCGGCTATTTGATGGTTCGATGAAGATGCATCTTTGTTTTGAAACAACAGACGGAGTGAGGAGTACACACTTCGAAGAAAAACTGATGCTCTGAAAGGCAAGGCTACGCTACATGCATTGCACGGAGCAAATGTTGCTGCAGAGACTTTCGTACTGTGACCCTCTGAGACGACAGTATGCGGAAACCGCAGTACGCACCTACTAAATAACCGGCTGTGAAGTGTACCCGATGTCACACTAGCATTTGAAGATGGCAGAATTATAACAGCACATTCCCTGAGATGAGCTTTGGTCATAGTCTTATAGAAGGAGAGGGTCCCTTTAGCGAGCCTCATGCAACGCACGAACGAAGCATAATCTATACTCCAATATGATAGAGGAATTTCGCCAGTGCATTCAACATTATTTGGGTGAAGTGTTGAAAAACCGATATTGTGTGCAATTTATTTGAAAATGCGAAACGTCCATTAGACAACGAACAAAAAAATCATTGAGTCAAAAATGTGGAATCTGTGGGGGAATTTGATACATCGGACGTTTTCCTGTCGTCCACAGTACAAATCGCTTCTGGGTAAGATGGCTTCCAATCACCATGCACAATGGGAAGGAGGGACTTTTCAGAGCAATGTAAGCATGTTACTAACATTCGCTTTCTTTTGAAACGCAAAGAGCGACCATTGGCCGTATCTATAGTGGCATAACAACGAGAGCAAAAAGACCTGCGTAAAAGTGGTGCAAGTCTGGTGTGTGATTTTTCACACAGTGTTACCATCTGAATGGTCGCATTCCGACAAAGGGCGAGTGGTAGCGTCTGTCCGCTATGGTTTGAGAATAATCTGGCCTGTTGGTATAGAAGATTAATGTGGTTATGCATCGGCGAAGGTTTTCCAACATCTGGGTTACCCTTTTTGCGCTTCCCCATTTAGCGAATCATCTATAAAGAAGAATAAACATCCATAAATGGGTGTTAATTAAAAAAATATTCGGCCTGTCCAATAAAAGGTCAAACATACGAAGCCCTCCCTCATCACTGAGGTTCATTAAGTGGATACAGACTAGCTGGCTGTCACCTTTGGCCTTTGCTGACATTCTAAACCTGACACCAGCATCCCTTCTTCCACACTTATGATAAAGTTTCTTTATAGCGAGGGAGTCAAACACACCCAAAGCGACTACCAATCACTGAGTGTTACCTCGGTATTTCAAAGAACCACCATTGTTCACAGGTCCCAGTAGGTTTTTGTTGTATATTTGCTCTGTCTTCTCAAAGCTTCTCATCGTTCGTTGCTGAATCACTTTTTCCAGTTTTAGCTCAGTGTCAAAGTTCTGGATGAATAAAGCCTAACTTCTGGGCCCTCTGTTTTTTTTCGTTCTTACTCTGATTGTCGTTGCACTCTATTCCCCGTCAAACACAACAATTTTTCATTCAAAAAGTTTCATCGAACATGGAATCGATTCTTACGTCCTGAACGATTCGATACCGATCTCAATACCCAAGACTCGGCCGATATCTGGGAGCATTGGTTTTGTACTTTCGTCAATTTCCTCCCTTCCGTTGCTTCTCATTCACAGATAAACTGAAAACCTTGTTCAATTACGTTGCTCCTAGTGTTTACCGCTTCATCAAAGACTGCGAAGATTAAAAGATAATAATCGTTCAGCTGTAACGCCCTTTCGGTGCCTAGCTGCCATGCCAGATTGCCCAAGCCTAGACAGAGGAAGTCGAGAGGCAGAGGTCGAGTTCGAACCACCGACCTTCCAGTCAGTAAATTCGAGCTCTAACCACTGTAAGGGTTATGAATAAGCTATTGCTACCTTGAGAGAAATTTATGTATAACTGAAAAATGAAGTATTCGTCAGGCATCTTTCAAATTCTTGTAAGCAAGATGAAGATGAAAATATTGATCCAGTTGTCCAAAAGCTTCGCCGTTTGCCAGATTGCCGCTTTATGGCTGTCAGCACAGAACAATATAGCAACGAAGCATTACGAGACGAGTTTATTGGTGGCTTTTATTCGAATATTATTCGTCAGAGGCTATTAGAACATTATTCGCTGGATTTTAAAACCGCCTACGAGCACGCGAAAACCCTCGAACTAGTGCAAAAACAACCACAGTCGTTCTTTCCGAACAATTACTTCCCCTGTGCTACCGTATCAAACAAACAACCAAGGTCTCCACGTTCTCAAGCATAATTGCATGAACAGATGACTGTTGCTAGCGTGGGTTCTTCATGTTTCTTCTGTGGCTATGCTCGTCACCCGCATTATATATGTCCCGCGAAAGACCTGCAAAAACTGTGGAAAGTAAGATCATTTTAAAAAAGTATGCAGATCTACTACTGGTCGAAGGAACACCTCATCCGTTTTAAGTGCACTATCTTGCATCGGTGCTGCAGCCCCTGAGTGTCTCAAAGAAGCAGTCACCAATGTGAAAGCCAATGGCGTCCCACTTCGAGCTCTTGTTGATACTGGTAGTTCAGAAAGTCTCATTTCGAAAAATGTAGTCCGTTGTAATCAGTGGCCTGTACAACCGTCGTCATCTGGTATCACGCTGGCATCCATCCAGCACAAACGCTTCACTCTTGGACACTGTTTTGTAACATTGCAACATAAACAAAACATGTGCCCCTCTTTCAAGTTTTCAGTATTACGTGATCTTCGTGCGAATATTCTACGTGGATATGATTTACCTAACCTTCACAAATCCCTAAAGATCTCCTTCAACGGTGATAAACCTTCTTTCTTGCTTTGTGGTGTAGTCGCCGCCAAAGTAGAACCCTTCACATTGTTTGCGTCTCTTGATCCAAGGTGCAAGTCCATTGCCATGAAGTCCAGAAGACATTCTGCAGACGACGAGGCCTTCGTTCCTTCTGAAGTAAGGCGTTTACTCGATCAACAAATCACTGAACCCTCAAAGTCTCCACGGAGAGCGCAAGTGCTCGTCACAAGTGAGCGACAGAAGAAACAAATGGTTGTTGACTACGGTCAAACTATCAGCCGATTTACGCAACTGGACGCTTATCCGCTCCCCAGAATTGAGGATATGAGTAGTAAAATAGCCCAACATCGTAGATTCAGCATGGTTGATCTTGAAAGTGCGTTTCATCAATTATCCATTAAGAAAAGCGACAGAATCTACAACGACAAGCTTTATCAATTTCGCCAAATATCGTTCGGAGTAACGAGTGGAGTAGCTTGCTTGCAAAGGGTTATGGATGACATAATACGCGCTGGAAAACTTACCGGGACATATGCCTATGTGTATAATGCCACCATTTGTGGAAAGGATCAAGAAGAACACGATCGAAATCTCCAGCATTTTCTCGCCCCAGCACAAAAGTACGGCCTTCAGTTAAGTCATGATAATAGCACAATGTTGCAATTTCCACTACACTCAACCAACATGGAAGGCCGGTCGCATTCTTCTCACGTACACTATCTGCTATTAAAAAGGAAGCCTGCGCAATTGCCGAAGCAGTGCGCAAATGGAAGCATTACCTACTTTGGACCCTTTTCAAGATTGTAACCGACTAGCGGTCCGTTGGGTTCATGTATTCAACACAGCAAGGGAGAATAAAAGACAACAAAATCCAGCGATGGCGGATGGAATTATCGCTTTTTTTCTTTTGATGTGACGCACAGACCAGGCACCGAAAACAAAGCCGCCGACACGCTACCTCAGTGTCTGTGCACTTCATCTCACCAGGATCTAAAACGCAACTCTGTCATCCTGGAGAAACATGCATGTTGCATTTCTTTCGTGCCAAGAACCTCTCGTTCTCCCTAGAGGACATCCGACTTCTTAATAAGGAATGTCATGTGTGTGCGGAGTTAAAACCACGTTTCTTCAAGAGATCTGGTTATTAGGAAGGTCAGATTCCTGGAGGTAACCCCAGAACGCCCGGAACCTACTGAGGTCCTAAAACTCCACCAAAATCTCAATAGGGAAACCGGAAAGCATCCAGGCCGGTCAATCATTCAATCAATTCAGCAAAAGCCGATGAGTGTTCAGGTACGCCACAGAAGCACGACTGAATATAATCAGCGTCCAGGCATTTTATAGAAGCACGATCGATGTTGATGGGTGTTCACTTAACGCCTGGTTCAATGTCAAAAAGTGCCCCCTTAAACAGCGCGGGGCCTTTGTAACTTTTGCACTCGCACGGACTCGCTTGTTGCAATAAAGCTGTTGTGCTCCTTGTCGGTGAGCTCTTTTCTCTGGCACCAGGCACTGGAGCGGGAACAGCAGTCAAATATAACACTTGTAGCAAACTCATTAAAGCCATACAAACGCTTGAAAACTTAAGGTTTGAATTCAAAGGACTACTACTTTCGAGGACTTGAAATAAATGTCTAACGAAGGTCGTAGACGAGTATTCCCGTTTTCCGTTCACCTATCCGTGTCCAGATATAAGTTTGTCTACGGTGATACTATGCCTTATGCCACTCTTCGCTACATTTAGCCTGCTTAGTTGCGTGCACTCGGATCGTGGTTCATCAATCGTTTCGGATGAGATTAAGCGATTTCTTCATGAAAAAGGCGGTGCCATCAGTCGGACCACTCCATACAAGAGGAAACGGTCAGATGGAACGAATAAACGAAACTTTGAGGAAAGGTATTACGTTTTCATTATGACCAAAAGTTCTTCAAATTAATCATTGGGAAACCGTCTTACAAGACGCGCTCCATTGGATCCGTTCTTTGTTGTGCACCGCCACCAATGCCACTCCACACTCAGTCGAAAATCTGCAGTCGGTACATCATTGCCGTATGGGTTGCTTTCGACAGGACCACTGCTGATGCACGAAATATACGACCTTCGAAGTATGACCCCGAAGTCGAAAAGGTTGAGCTGCTGGAGTGTAACCCTCAGTACGCATGTGTCTGACACCTTAACGGTATGGAAGAAACGGTCTTTTACGTCACCCGGTGCCTTCCGCAGATTTTGAGTGCGCTCCAGTATCCCGACATCAGCAATGGCAGCCTAATACTAACTCGTTGTCAGCTTAAAAATTGTAATCTCTACACATCGAAGCACTTGGACGCGTGTTTCAAGCTTCAAGATCATCCTTCATTGCCCAGGCATGTATTGTGGTATACAAGCCATGGAAGCACCATGGCATAGTGGTTCTCCGGGTTCACGGTGATTCCTCTGGGCAAAAAAGACGAAAACCTAAAGCGCCAGAACTTAGACTAGAGATCACCAATACTTACTTAGAAAGCAACACACATGGCAGGCATCGCTGTGATTTCGGAACTCTTATACCGGTCCTCGACCTGATGTTCCGCATAACATGGTATATCAGAAGCACGGTAGCTATAGACAACCATTTACAAGGCAAAAGTGAATTACTAAAGCTGTATGGCGCGACATCGTGCGATAACTCTTCCATCCCCGCATCTGTGTATTCAGTCACTGGATATCCTCAGGCGTTCTAACAGCCCCTGAGGAATGGAACCCATATCCGCAAGCAGTAATCTACTCGACATCGCACATGCACACAGTATAAAGGAATGAAGAACACCGAACTAAGGTTGGTGAGCGCTGCGTTGATCCTGAACAGAATCCCTTGTGAACGTTTCGCTGCTAGGTGACACTGTTCATTGGCCTCTTGGTTGTGTGACAATACAACTAAAAAGCTCTAATTGGAGGTTTTGCTTCGAGTTGGTATTGTTTCAGATTGAGCTCGAGATAGCTGTGGTTAACGCGTCAGCTTACGGACCTGAAGGTCCCTGGTTCGAAAGCAACCTCAGCATCTCGACTGCTCCTGTCCATGCTTGGGTAACCTGGCAGTATCCCAGCCCTTGTGCCTCCTTCCGTTGGCATGGCAGTTAGGCACCAAAAGGGTGCTACAGCTGAACGATTTTTTCCAGGAGACGGGAGCATCCCTAAAGGCCGTGCTACTTGTGGCTGATCAATCGATGATCTTAAACCTCAAAACCCGTTCCGTGATCTTCCCATAGTACTGGTTAGACTTACGGGACGATAATTCCCAGGGCGATGCTCTGACCCAATTAGTGAGTTGGAACTAACGCCGCAGTCTCCTGTACCGGACAATCAGCATAGGTATTTGGACTGATTAAAGAACCGTGCAAAGTTCTCCGCTTGCCCACCTAATGAATGCTTCATTATATATCCTCCCGGGACTTTATGATCCTATTTTGACATTTTTATCCACCTTAGCTGCGATAATTCTCAACTCTCTCGTTCGATAGGCTGTCCCAATTTCCGGTGCGGGCATAGTCCAGTGGTTTCGTTTGATGGTAAAATATTCGTGAGAAGTCTGTGATATGTCTCTCCGTCGTGGTATAGTACCAACCAAGCTTCAGCGCACATGCGACAATTCGGAGGACTGCTAACACCTTCTGGTCTCTGAAAATCGTGTCTGACATTTGTTTGAGATGGCCTTAGACGTGCCATCGACCCAGCAGGTACGTCACGCTGGTCCGATGTCGGCTGCGATATAACTTCGGTGGCTCAGTTAAAGGGCCACCTGAGGTTGATCTGTGCGACACACACGTCTGGGGTATGAATTGCACCACGTATCTGACGTGGCATTCGATCGGATATCCACCGTGGTTGCCATTCGGGAGGCTATCTAATCAGCACCCTTTGCCCCCCATGGGGCTGCTGCTGGGGTTCTTCTGATGGTTTCTCCATCAGTTCCCTGCAACGAACGTTTGGACCGCACTGGAACGCTCTGCTTGACCACGAAAGTGAGTTGGAGATGAGGATCACAAGTGTAATGTTGCGGGTAGTCAGCAGGATTCACCAAAACAGACGGAAGTGTTACCGGTGTTGGGCGCCACAGTCGGGATACTGTGTTACGTGCGTTACGACCGGCCTTTGGTTTGGCTGCAACTCCGATGACGAAAAAGTCGCCAGGTATTGGTGTTCCCATGATCGCATCACTTAGTCATTCTGTTATAAACGGCACTAAGTGTATGTTTCAAAAGTACAGGTCCAGCAATTCAGTCCAGAGCTAGGAGTTCCAGGACCATGTAGTTGGTGAGATCGCAAGTGCTGTCACATGGACCCTATTGAATGTGACGGAGCAGACCGAATTTCCGGTCAGTTTCAATTTTCCATTATATGCATTACGAGAGGCGCAAATTTGGGTTCAGCTTGTAGCCTTCAAATCACTCTCAAGGTTAGTTTTAAGATCGGCGTGAAGGCACGACCTGTATCAAGTGTGAGTTGCCAGCGCCAGTCAAATTATCAACTTTAAGCCGTGTGCTAGAAGCAAGCTAGTTGCAGCTGCTGCAGTTTCGATAATCGGAGAATGAGAGGACGTTCGAGTTACAGCCAAGCATTGGAGATGCTCGGTACTGGGTTGAAAAACACATGTACAGTGCGTAGTACTTGAAGTGTAGGCGGTGACAACATTCTGGAAACTCGGGCTTCCAGAATGTTGACGCCTTCTGGACGCTGCACTCGTAAATGGCATCCAGCCGATACTGAATCCTGACCGGCTGTTGGGTCCACGCTTTCAGCCAATCAGAGTTCACCGTGGTGCTGGACGGACAAGCAGCCCTATATTCTGCTCATTCATTTGGATTGAGCCTTTGACCCTAGCAGAGCCAAAATGCGACCGGTGAAGTGGTTCTGGAGCAGGATTCCGCCTAACATTCAGCTGGTTCAAGAACCGGGTAACTACGAGTTGAAGACGATAGCTCTGACGCACGAGCGCCACTGACTACATGAGTGATCCATGTCTAACAGCGTCATTAACCATTATTGTGTTGAGTCTCGAGGTCCCCATCCAGATAGCAGCTATTGGGCCCATTGTATTTACCGGTTGGTGTTTTCACACTTCGTTGCCATGTCTTGCACCTCCACCTCTCGGTCGCCTCAAGGCAGTGTTACGTCCATACAATTAATCAGGTGATTTAAAGTGGTTTGCATCTTTCAGGGATTTGAACCAGGGAGTTCAATATCGTCCGCACGCCCAATGTCTGTGATCAAACTTCCCGGGGGCATTTAAACCCTCGACGCTTCAGAGGCAAGCATTCCAAGCACCACACCAAAACCAAAGCTTTAGATGAAAGGTAACTGGGGACAGCCTTCACGGATTCACGGATTGATACACAGTATGGAGGCTTTTGGCCAAGTTTACCGGGTCGGTTTTGCTTTTGTCGTTCAGCGGCTGTTGTACACCTGAAAGGCACAAGCGAAAGAGGGTGCAGCACTGCTCTTCAAATACTCAGCGCGGGGCAGTATGCTTGCCAGCGCGAGGATTCGCGTAAAAAAGTGTCTAATAGTGCTTTGAACCGGGTTCTAGAAGGAGCGTGGACAACCGTCGGGGGAAGGTTAGTCCCCGCGGTAACTACCCGAAATGAGAAAAAAATTTCTGATGAAAGTGTGCGCTCTGAGCTTGAAAATCTTCTTACCGTGTCCCCGCCGTCTGTTTGCTGGCTAAACGGTGAAAAGCCTGTTGGCCAAACGTTGTTCAAACAGGGCATACGTAAGAATTAGGTCACCTCGGAGGCGGACGTGATGAACTCAGGGGGAGCTTGCTCTAAGCCGGTACATGCCCACAAGGTTTCGCATACATCGCCTCCATTAGAGACATAAATCTAGAAGTAAAATCTTTGCTCGCCGGACATCGTCAAAGTTTCAGAGGATCGACAGTCACCACCTGCCAATAGATCAGGAAGAACGACCAATGTAAGTCGCTTGAAAGAGTAGCGCTGCTGGAGGACTTGTCCCATGGTAAAGGTGTGGTCAATGAATCCTCAGCCAGGGCGAGAATTAACGATTGCTGTGAATCTGTCTCTCCCGATAATTGAACAGTCTGCGCACAAAAATGCTGGAGAGCACCTTGAATGTGACGGAAACCAGGCCGATGCCACAAAGAATATTGTATGGGTTTCCGCGCGTTTCTGAGGGCCTGGATGACGGTTGAGGAGCTCCATTCGACTAGTATTCTGTTTTTGTCTCAAGACTTCTGCAAAATAGTCGGCACAGTGTTCACCAGGACCTCGCCGCCTTCTTTAACGACCATCCGAATCATGTGCTTTTTTGCTCTGAAGGAACGATATCTCGCGCTGAATTCCTTTTGTGAAAGGCGAGTTGGTGTTGATCCAAAGTAGCTGGGTTTCCCCAGAGATTATGTTGAAGGAAGTTAGCGGAACCCCTCTTTGAAGCGTTCAGCCCATCGCACAAGACGACGACTTTGCGGGTTAGTTGCCATTCAGTTTTTTGCAGGTTATTCCGCTAACGCCTGTCTTCTTCTGGCCGGTTGATCGAGTCAGCTGGAACATGGCGCGGATGTGGCCTGCAGCAAGGGCCCCCTCCAACTCCATGGCCTACACAATCAACCAGCTTTCTACCACTCATCAGACACTTGATTTTTTAGGGATCTGCCGGCGCCATCATAGTCGCTAGTTTTTGATACGGCCTTTCTGGTGGTAAAACATTCCGCTTATCACGACGATACCCGGCGTTCATTTAGTCAGGCCGGATGTCTTTCACAGATGGTCCTAAAAGCTGGGAACGTAGCTTCTTTAATTCGCTTCCATCCAACCTTCAAACTCCTTCGTCAGCATGTCTGTGCGTTTCCAGAATCTTTCCAGCCAGGTCAGTTCGTTTCTCCTGAGCCACTGAAATAATCACCGTAGGTGAAGCGGTTTGATCTGCTTCGTCACACGCAGTGATGGCGGGAGGCGAAGTAATAACCCAGCCTGCATAATGGAGTGAACGGAATCAAGTTGCTACCACAGAGGGAGCGGTAGTCCTTAAGTGAGGCTCTTCATGGGTAACTATTAGCCGGATGATACAACTGAGTTAAGGACTGGCTAGAGTTTGTAGCGTTCAGGTTACTCGATGTGAGCGTTCGCGCTGCATCATACTGGCCAGGAACAGATGAAGTCCAAGATACAACTGAAGTAATTGCTGCCAATTATCCGCACGATGAGAATGGAACACAAATCTACGAACAAGTTGTGAGTCTTCCGGATCAAGTCTTCCAAATGGGGCGTTGGGAGCATGCACTCGAAAGTCCTATTCCTTCCTCTTACTGACCAAAGCAGTCCCCACAGTTCTCCGTAAAACCTCTTGCAAGGCCCGGGCGGCTTAGTATCTTATAGGACGATTGGAGCTGTCGGTAAAAGCAGAAAAGGGGACAGCGAGGCAGCAGGGCTCTTGGAAACAGCAGCAACTAGGTACCAGGCGATTATTGAACGTACGGAAGTGGCCAGCCGACGGTGTAAGTAGGCAGCACACGGGGATAAAGACGCAGAGGACGGTCAGTATTTTTGGGTTATACTTCCAAATGAAAAGGAAATGGAAACTGTCCGGGAAATTTCGATGGAGTGGAGTTGGCACAAATTGAATATACCTGCAGTCTTTAGCTGACAAGGTAGCTGTGACAAGGTAGCACTCTACGTGTCAAAATGAATTGCACCTTTAGGACCGTTTAAAACGAAATCTCAGCGAGCAACACCAGTTAAGATGCAGTACAAAGGTATCAAAAGATAGGACTGCCGGGGATGTTGGGTTGGCACAACAGATATTGTGCATTCCAGCTCTCCTAGGGGTTCGAGTTGTATTCTCGGGTGACCCTCCTTTTCTTAGTTGTTTGAAAAAATAGGCAGATTTGGTAACCAATTGTAAGAGAAGAAGGATAGGCGACAAAATCCCGACATTTGTAGCGAGAAGGTAGGCAAAACATAAGTCGAGTAGCGGCTGGCATGGAAACGAAACGGCGTCATTTTAAACCAGCGCGGAGCACGCTAGCCATGAGTGGCCAAGCAGATAGGATCGATTACCGCCGATTGTCGCTGATTCACAGGAAGAATCAACACTTCGCCAGCCATAATTTTACTTGGAGATTGAGCTAGCGGTCTGATTGGTCACTCTGCTGCTACGTTTCCCGACATTCACACCGCCGTGGCACTCAACCCCCAGTAATTGCAGTTGGCGTACATCCTGACGGAATATCCTACGACTGTTGGTATCTCATGTTTTGAGTTTTATTCCATCCTTGACTCTGTTCTACGCGCGCCTTATGTGGCTTCGAACGCACTTTACTAAATTTTACGTTAGTATCCGTGAACCAAAGGATATCAACCTTACCCGGCTTGTGGGGGTCGACCGCCGGATACTGTGGCAAGTGCCAAATTGTCAATATGTTCGGTTTTGGAGTCGTGGTTGACAGGCTTTACATATTCTTTAACCAGATATTCGTTAATGGCTGTGATATAAAGGTCACGAATGTATCTGCCCTTGATAAAGCGCTTGCCAAATGAGTTGAGTCCTTGAGAAGCAACGAGGTATTTTGATGGCAAGCTTGAGTAACACGTTTTCCAGGGTAGGGCGGTTTCACAACGTCCATCCGTCATTTTCAAAGAAGACTGCAATAGGTTGTGCCCACTTGTCAGCCTACGGCGTGGAGAGCTTATAAGATGGTGGGTAACTGAACTCCACGTTAAGCCTGGTCTCTGAATTCGAAATAGGACTGTCTCTTGTATGGCTGCTGAGCTGGTTGTTCCGGGATAACTTGTAGCTCGCGTGATTTACCGGTCCAAAAACCTCCCATTCGACTGGCGTTCGATTAGCACGAGGCCCATGCGGCCCCCTCGTTCGGCTTTGCAGCAATTATATTCCACCGACACGTTCCCCCTGACCGAAAGGCTGGCTTCCAGCTGTCCTGGATGAGATTTCTTTCATTTGGTTCCACTTAGACGTCTGCTGACTGGTCGGCAATGTATGATTAAATGACAAAATCTGGTGAACGGCCCAGGACTTGACAGACTGTTACTTATCAAGCTAGAAAGACGTGGCTATTTCAAAACTGAACCGAGTGCTTAATACCTCTTTCTGACAACTGAGACTAGCAACGCTGATGTAAGTAGGTTATCCTGATAGCCCGGGCTTTAAGCGCCTTAGAGTCAGAGCCGCCGTCAGAAAGTGCTCAGACTTTGTAAAATTTACGTTAGCCACTGAGGGTTACAGGAATTTGACTGAGTGTTACTTTCGTTCAATCACACTATCCTCTCGAGAAGTTGGTGTTAAGGTTAAAGCGGAGATCTTCCTGGAGTGTTTGCCACGCATACTCGGAAAATGTTTGGGCGAACGTATGTCTTTGCTCTCATTTAACCTGGAGCACCGTACCGATCGGCGCTGTTCCCGTCATGCCTTGAATTGTGACAAAGTTCACAAAGTACAGCTGATCGGGCGAAGGTTGCACGCGCACCTGCGCTTTGGCGTATTAATCGTGCGCATCAAACAAAGTAGTGGCCTTCGCCATGGTGCAAGCATGGACGCAACACCGACGTGCTATGTCCCCCGATACTGAACCCATCAGCTGCAAATTTTGCTAGCAGTTTGGAGAAACCCGGTAATGGGTACAGGCTGCTATCGGGACAGACTATTAACATCAATGCTGCCACTATTAACCGTCAGAACGTGGTATCAACCACTCGGGTCGGTTTTATTATAAATATATCGTAGCCGCCTGCGAAGCCGCGACCTGCTGAGGCACGGACCGTTTGCCAGCCTTCATTATCGAAGGTAAGTGAGCGGGTGGTCCCCATTCAACTATGAACTCATCATATTCCACTGATTGTTGACGAAAAATTTGCGAATTAACTGAGAATTTCACCGAACCCATCAGCTTGATCTGTCAGCAATAAGCTCGCCTCAACCACCAATTTTTGACGTAGTAACACACTTTCACGATCAGAAAAAACTGGGAACGGAGCGAATGCTGCTGGGATCAATTTTAACTTGATTAACCACACAGAACCCCCAAGAGGTAAGCAATGCGATGAAACTGCCATAATTTTCCTGTTCACCCTGATAAGCCTTGCTTCGTGCAGATTGCGGTCTGAGCTGTAACGGTTTCCGGTATCGATTGTTGCCACGGTAACCTTTTGTGGCACACATATTACACATACGCACATATGCGCATATGTTAAACTTGTATTGTCTACTGTTTACAACGTAAAGCTCGGTAAATACAGGGAGGAAATACAATGGCAAGACGCACTAAAATTTTTGCCTAAATTTCATGTGGTTGCATTTCCGGTAAAAATATTTATAGTTTTGCATCCCTAACGTGCGGAATGATGGTTCCTTGGTGCGCTCAGAGTAATGATACTGTCGGACAACTTATTAGATTGTTGTACAAAAGAGTCAGCTTTCCCGCGCACCAAAAGGCTGCGGTAAACCATAGCCGCTATACATAGCAACATTGGTAAATAATATTTGGACACTGTTAATTCTTGGTCAGCCTACAAAAAGTTTATGAATTGTGGGTTTGACGATCAGGTCTTATTCAGGCGCAGGAATGCAGCTCAACAAGGTAGCTCATATTTGGTTAATTTCGTCCAGGAAATTTTTGCAACGAACATCTAACCTGTCAGCGCATCTCGCTACGTGAGTAGTTTACAAATAGTTCGTGCGATAAATGGATGCTGCTGGTAATTTCTTCGAAGACTTAACCGGAAAACAATTGCGAAACTCTTTCTCCTATGGCGCTAATTGTGGCAGTTTTGGCTCGTTCAGCTGAGTTTATGCCAAAGCAACGAATCAACTACTCAGTGGCGGGACGATTGAAAAACAGAAAGATAACCATGTACCTTGGTACATTGGGAACCCTAATGGCTACTGGGGCAGTACAAAACAAGTACCGGAAGTTTCGGACAATATACGAAGCCTGCATGAACAGTCGGTACGAAAGAAGAACATTAATTACGAAGGCTTTTCTTACGTTAGCAGGGAGCTAACTTCGTCACTCATGGGAATACGGAACGGTTATTGGAAGAAACTTGAAAGTTGAGTTCTTTAGAATAGGCGGCTGAATGTTTGTAAGAATACCCAAGAGACCCAAGAAAACGCTGTCAGAGAACCAAAGGCCATGCTCAGCCAGGAAGCAAGCAAAGAAGCCAAAGTTAAAACGCGGGCTTAAACAAAGCTCCTAGCATTTTTTATAATGTCGATCTTTGGGTTCCTTACAAATATCAGTGAATTTTACGGTTCTTTGTTTCCAGCGCTCAACGGATTCTGAAGGGTATTTGCATACTCCTGGGAAGCAGCCTTGTCCGTCAAAAACTGGAAAAGTTGCTTTTGGCGCTTTTAACTAAGCCACGATTCGGAATGAGTAGTTTCTTGTTCGAAAGGAAAAACACAGGTTGATTCACACGGGCAACATAGGTGTGAATCCACGGCCTTCATGTCTATAAAACAAAACACCTTTAAAACATTTAATCATGCCACAGCTGAGGGCTGGCCAATATGAGTTTGATTCACGGATTCACGGATTGATACACAGGATCAAGGCGTTTGCCCAAGTTTCTCGGGTCGGTTTTGTTCTTGTCGTTTAGCGGCCGTAGGTCACCTGAAAGGCACAGGCGAACAAGGGGAAAGAGGTCAAGCGCCGCGAGAGGAAATTCGTAGTCCACGGATCTAAGGCCGGCAACCATTTTCGTAGCATCTCGCTGGACACGCTTAGTGAGGGTTACGTCCTTCGTGCGCCCTGATTAGACAACTTGGTTGGCGTATTCAAGAAGCGGTCTGACGTAGGCCCACAGAGTATCTGGAAGTACACGCGAGTAATACGGGGAAGGTTCTCCGAATCATCCGAAGAACGGCGAATGCCTTTTGGGCCGATTTCTCATGGTGCAGTGAGAAGGACATGTTTGAAGAGAGCCAGATACCCAAATCCTTTTTGGCATCTATCCTCGTGATGTCTTCCGGACCGTTGTCACCATGCCCAAATGGGCGTTCGCTGAGTCCCCTCCAAATGACACCTGGACGCACTTTTCGTCATTCGGAGGAAGGTGTCAGTCCAACGCCCACTGTTTTGCAGCGTCTACATACATTTGGAGGACACTGGCATTGGTACTCCAGGATTTGAAGCCACCCGCAGAAAGTAGACGGACTTGGAAGAACGTCTGAAAGGTCGCTGACGTATATCAGAAAGAGCAGTCGTCCCAGAACGGAGCCTTGCCGAACTCCAATGGAGACCGGCGCTGGAGAAGAGTTGGTGGAGCCTACTTTTACTCGGAATGTTCTGTCCGATAGGAACGTCTTGATCCAGTAAGACTCGAATTTCTGGAGCAGCTGGTAGTGTGGGACTCCATGGAATGCTTTTGAGAAGTCGAAAAATATGGCATCTGATATGAAGCCCTCGTCTTTGGCTTGGATTAAGCTGTCCATAACTAGGAGCATGATCATCACGCAAGAACGGTTTGAGGGAAATCCGTGTTGAACTGGGGTATGAAGTTGTTGGATATAAGGTAGTCTAGGATGGCTCGCTTCGGAATGCGTTCCATCACCTTGCACGGCACGCTAGTGAGGCTTATAGGCCTATAGCTGCCAGGCAATAGTCGGTCACCAGTTTTGTAGATTGGTGTGACAATCGCTTTGATTTATTACTACATGGCGTACCTCAAAATTACTTATTTGGTGTTCTCACTAGACCCGTGCGTTGCCTCCGAGGCAACACTGTTCAGACACAGCGGCCACTTCTCTGATCCATAAAGTAGGGCAGAGCGGACCGCAACATTGTGCACTCTAACCTTGACAGTCAAGCTGATATGACGTCGGCACCACAAATGTCGGAGGTCGGCAAACGCCTCCCGGTCCTTCTCAATTCGGTAAGTGATTTCGCCTTTCGCCAGTCCACCAGAACTTATGCAGCTACCCAGGTAGATAAATTTATCCATTACATCAATCAGTTCACCTGCGAGCATGAGATTTAGGTTTGACTCCACCCACTATTGCAGCAGCAGTTTGCACTTTATAGGTGCAAACCAGCGGAATTATTTAGCTTTACAAAAAATAACTTATACTTCCGAATGGTCTGACCCAAGAAGGGCAATATTGTCGGCGTAATCAATGTCCGCGAGTAAACGCCCCCGGGAGTATTTCGATCTCCGAGGTGTTAGAGACAGTTAAAGAAAACTCAACCGGCACTTAGATAATAAAATTAAAGAGGAAGAGCGACAAGGGGTATCCTAACCTGATACCACTGGATGTGGTGAACTGAGGGGAGAATTTTTGGTAGGCACGTACACGTCTATGAGAAGAGCACATAGAGCCTTTATAAGAGGCAAGAATTTCGAAGACATACCCTTCATCGCCACACACTGCCAGTTTCTGACGATCAACGGTCTCAAAAGCAGACCTGATGTCGAAAAGGACTGCCACTGTTGGTCGTTGAAAGAAGTGGTGCAGTTGCAGTACTTCTCGCAACTTGAAGATATAACCGAAACCCAGCTTGATTCCCGCCAATGTAACTCACCCGGGGACGCATCAACCTTTGTAGGATAATAACAGAGTGCTATAGTTACTAGACTGATGGTATTCGCACGATCTTCTAGCACCCTTTTTGAAGGTAGGAATTACCGATGAGGTACTCGATTGAGGAAAAATTCCCGGTAGAATGGATCCATTAAACCGGGAAATTTTCCTCAATTCAAGTACCTGCAGGTACTTCGCAGTAGGGTTGCTAGGTTAGCCACGATGGTCTCACTAAC
>SJOL01009658.1:253349-267401 GCA_004794785.1 Opisthorchis felineus | reverse complement strand
ATCGTGTGCCTGCACCCCCTACGGGGCATCATAGTCAGCTAGGATAGGAAGTCCAAGCACAAACCCACAACAGCGATGGGGACATTCTTTGATGTGCGGAGTCTAGAAACGACTTGATACAGAAGAATCTGCCTCTAAAGCGACAACAGTTCAGTACAGCTCAAGAAATAGGCGCAGCTGACGAGGCTCCGATTAAGCCATGTTTCCAGCTGGTTCCTTGTTTCTTCGCTTAGGAGCATATCAGTCAATGAGCTGCCAAGTGCCCTGTGACCAAAAGTGGGATGGAGTTCTCTGAACGTTCTCCACATTTGTTTCCTCTCTTCTTGCGTAGCCTTGAGGCGGATGTAGCGACAAGGCTACGTGGGGATGTTTAGCACCTTCAGTGCCTCTTGCGTTATTTCAAGGGTCTTGTCAAGTGGTCAACTGAGCCCTGTGTGCTGTTTAACTCGGTTTCTGGTTACAAATTAGCCATCAGCAAACTTTCTTAGGCACCTTCGTCCTGTCGTTCAGGTCTTGATGCAGAATATCGTAGAAGCACCGGTTTTAGCTAATGGGAACATTAAAAGATCACTTCGTTCAACTCAAAACTTGCGAAGTGAGTGAATGACCCAGTCGACACTCGGTGGAGTTGGTGAATTCAACTGATGGACAGATATGGTGAATTTGATAAGCATGGCAGACAGATTGAAGCGGCTACCACGGCCAACTCAGCTAAAATGGGTTGTACTTGCAGAAGACTACAGGGACGGAGAGCGAAAGCTTTCTTTTAGAGGGTTGTTCAAGTTTTTGGAAAAACGCTTTTTAGAAGCCAGTAGCATATTCGGCATGATCACAATTTCTGGGGCAAAGTTTTCCTCAAATTATGGGTTCAGTAAACGACTGGCTGAAAATCGCCACAGTGTATCCACGGTGTTAACTGTTGGTTGGAGTTCGTGAGAGTTTTTTCGTGGTGAAGATAATTTGGAATCTTGTGACGAGAAACAATAGGTTTTGAGAAATAGCGAGAGACCTAATCCCAAGGTTGAACTGTGAAGTTTTCACAAAGTGCAGTGAGCCCAGTTGAGGCAGATGGCATCATACATTGATGCATCATAATGGTTTGGTTAACTGCGAAACTGTCGCGGGAAGTGACGGTGCCATGTTAGGCACGAGACCCAAGGGTCTCGTTGGGTCGTGCAGCGATAAGAGTGAAATGCCACAAAGGTTGCTTGAAGACATACACCTTCGTAGATACTGGATTAAACATGAAGTGTGCCTTAGCCAGTCTGCAGATCCTTTAGGCTTCCAGTAAAGTGCTGCATGAAGTAGTGCGCACGCATCCACTGGGTAAGATTACTTTAAGACCAATACAGTATGTTTTCCCATCATGCCTTTTTTACACTGGTTTCGGTTCACAAGGTCTACTCCTTGAAGTCATTACCGGTTAGAAAAACTAGCGTACTACATGACATTGTATACTGGTCGCATCTCAAGAATTTGTCCTTATTATCACCCCGTGACAAAAGCATTAACGCACCGATCGGCTGTAATATGCCACAGGTTCATACAGTATTGAATTTAAGGTTAGCAGGACGGTTCGACATTTACCCCTCGATGTAACCCTTTTGATGGACTATCCAAGAACCAGTAATTCCACTCCCACAGAATGCCGCTAATTTCATTTTTATCAACAGCTAAGCGTCGCGGTAAATTACTAGACAAATATGAATTATACTTTAAGGAATTAAATGGTGGGGTGCTTCTGAGCTTTTCAGTATATCGAAGGTCAATGCATATCGTGGAATATTCCACCGCCGTTTGAGTTGAAAGTCTTCAAGTTGGCTTGCCATGGAGAACATTTTACTTTTTGAAAACCAAAAAGCGCTTGTGAGCCAGCTTTGCATGCTGAAACGAAGATTTTGGAAAATTGATGGGTTGTGTTCCAGGTATTGCCAGGTAATTAAAGACCATGTGAGCAAGATTTGCGCCACCAAAATAAGTCTGTTCACCGGGATTGATCGCTATTTTTATCTTGAGTTATTCGGACAAAATAAGAATTGTGTTCGACTGCGCTGCGACGTTCGGTGACACTTCCCTGAACAAAGTTCTTCCATGGGGCTCCGATGAATTCAGATGCTAACGGGCGTTCTACTTGGACTTAGTGGCTGTTTTGCTAATATCCGGGAAACGTTACTCCTAGTTCATGGTTTAAAGTAGAATGAGTGGTCTTTATTTCTTCAGGGTTGGGCTCCGGTTTACTGACATATTCAAAATCAACGTCTATCCCTTTAATGCAATATCCCTACCATTCTGCTCCATTTGCACGTCAAAGGAAAAAGCCGTTAGGCAATAAACGTTGGTTCCCGAAAGCAGCAACGAGCATCTTTAATAATAATTTCTTTGTAGATGCCTGGCCAATGTTATTGGGCACTGTTTTCGGGTCTATACTGTTGATGAAATAGTTGACTGACTGGTTAAGTACTAGAGGGTTCCGCCTTACAGTTGAGCGTAACTTCAGGAAAATTTCGACTGGCGCAGTCATCACCGGTGAGACCACTAAACTGGAAGGTGGGAGCCATCACAGAAACCGCTTGGAATTTTAACGAAGTACACTCATTTACAAACAAATTTGGTTTTGCGAGAAACTCACCTGAATCCAGCTGAATCTCTCGTTTGTGATGTTTCCAGGCAACTGAATGTGCTGCACCTGGCCGCCTCATGTTTCAGTTGCTACGATATTTGGGATATCGCGATACATGTATGGACGTAATGCACTACTCATTGGATTGCTGAAAACTCTTCCACAGCACACGACAGGTTTCACCCTTCTTGGGGCTCATCAGGTAGGCGCAGTCCCCGAGTCTCCGTCAACCTTATGTTCTACTTGAAACCAAGTTGCACGGAATTAGCGAAATACGCTAATTTGCAAACAAATTTGGTTTTCCGACAGACTTACCGGAGACCCAGCTGAATCTCTCGTTTATGATGAATGAACCATAGATTGTCTCTTACATCGGTTTCAGTAACCGCGCAAACCCGAGGGGTAGGGGCTCTACGTGTTTCCAGAAGCCTAAGGGTCAGGCTTAGGATATCATCACTCAGCTAATTAGTCCATCTCCATTTCCTAATGAGTGAATATAGAGTGTTGCCCATAAGGCACATGACGATTTCTAGGTAACAAAAAACGGCTGCTATTCTTTCGACTATGTTAATGAAGTATGTGTATCTACTGGTCGCTTTTATACAGGACCTCATTCGATTCGGACAGCTTTCGAGTTGTGAAGTTTGTAAAAGACCTCTGAAAATTAAGTGGTGTTTTCGATGTCTTAAGGGCCATGCTAATTGCATAAGACTTTCTTCCACAGCACATGCGTTTTCTGATTTTCGTGGGCAATTTCTCTGCTGCTCGCTCAATGCAGTATCCGCCAATTTTTATGCATTTTGTTTCGTAGTTATCGCTTTTAGTGGCTTCGTTCTTCGTTCTTGAAATGAGCCATCATTTGGCAGGACTCATTTTGCGGGCTTCAGGTAGTTATGTATTTATTTATGTATGGTTTTGTTACAAACTTGCAGCCGTGTTTTTTGCTGATTACCCCAAGTGTCTTTCGCCGAGTTGAAATAACTGGCATTCAAAATCTTCTCGGAAGAGCACACAAAGCGCATCCTAAGAAAACTAGGTTTAGGAGGAAACCCGTAAAACCGACTCATCCTAAATAATAATCTGGATCTGTACTGTACACACCCCAAATAAGTCGAACCACTCATTGTCAACGGACTGTCAGACACATAGGTTGGCTAATGGGATTAATTAGAGAACTACGCTAAGTGAAGGGGTCAAGGTCAAAGGCCATCCCGTATTCAATCAATCATAATGAACATTAATAAGCTGAATGGTAAAATTGTCCGCGAAACATTCATTCATTCAAAAGGGTAACGATTTCATTGGGAAAAGGGTACAAACTTACATAGACGGCTACCCAGCGCACTGAAAAACTCAGATTTCCAAAACGGATTACGGATTTCAACTCAGCTGACAATGAATGATTTGAAACAACACTACTGAAATCAACGAACCACTTGACGATAAATCGGACGATCTAAATTAAACAGTTTTTTAAATATCATTTAAGGAAAAACATGAATTGAGAAAAATATAGGTGCCAGCATGAGGATAGCACTGAACAGATTGTGCTGACAGGATGGTCCTGTCCTTCCTTTTCTGACAATTTTCTCTGGCCATAGGCGAACTGTCTGAAGCAGCCGGTCAGTCTGTCAGTTGTGGATAACCGACGTAGATCTTAGTTAACATTTGTCTCCACTGGGGGGTGCACTGCTGGTAAAAAGGATGGTTCGGATTACTAATGGTTATTGATCAGGTAGCTGTTGATCTGTTCGCTGAGCTCGACAACTAGCTCGCAAACGTTTCGTCACCAAATGAGAAGACATCATCAAAAGTGCTCTGATGAAGTATCCTCGTTTGGTGACGAAACGTTTGCAAGTGAATTGCCAAGCTCGTCGTACTGCTGACGTTTACAGGACGTCCTTTGAATATGAAACAATAATGAGCAAACACTGCAAAGGGGTTCCGTAATTTCCGTACCAACCATCCATCGAATGCGTGGACGGCGTCTTGAAACTTGACCAAACACTACTAGCATGCTTCATCAATCACACCATTAGCTATCGATTGTTGTGTCACGATGCAGTGTTCACAGGAAAGGCGGCTGTGACAAAGTTAACCCTAGTTAATGCATCGTGGGCAAACTGCATGCGAATGACATTGAATGATATGATCTATCTTTGTCTGCTATAGTCTAAAGTTTGCTCGTCTTAAGCCCTTTGATAATACTTCGGTGACACCTACAAACAGTCAGAAGGGGCACTCCGCACTTCGAGTGAGTCCAGCGCTCTACTATCAATATCTTGTGTTGATCTGTTTCATTCTGTACGGAGAGTGACTGTGAGAAGTAAATCAATGTGACAAAAATTGGTGAAGCCTGACCATAGAATAAGCACTGCAATTGGACACTTACTTTACATCTAACGAGGTAAATATTTTCTTTAAATATTACCCAACAGGTTTGATTTAATGTGGTTTGGACAGTTACAAAGTTCCATAGGCTGAAAAGTAATAGTCGCTTCTGTTTTTTTGAAAATGACTCACCACGTTCTTCTGTTCAAGGGTTATGCCGGTGTTCGCCTCTATTAACGGTACCCATGCGCAAACAGACAAATGTTGACGTGACACACGAATCCCTTTTGCTTATACGCCCAATAAGATTTGCGAATCCTTGTTGCACATGTTTTTCTTCAAGTTAACAGGCTCCACTGTCCAGTCGAATTCTCTTACTGCCATTTTCACTTATTTCCTTCTATTTGAGTGACGTTGCCCAAAAGCAAAATTGTCTATACGGATTAGGCATCCTTTGGAGCTGGTTTGAACAAGATCAGGGAGGATCAGCGTCGGAACAACACTTGCCGAATTGCCAGCTTCGGCAAAACACCATGGTGGTCCTTACCCACCCAAATGACATTTCACCGATGGCTTGTGTGATTTGGCTCTAAAAAGTAGCTGTATGTCACAATAAAGTTAATTTCGTGTAAGTTCATCATAGAATCCTTCTATTCCAGATGATATCCATGAGAAGAGGAATATTTTCAAACGCAGTGTGCTGTACCATAACTGAATTTATTGAAATAGTGTCAGCTGCTGTATTAAAAGTTTGACTTTTTATTTTGTGGGTGTCTTTTGTCTTTCTTTAACGCCCGTGGTTTCCTAGTAAAAAGGTTAGTTGCGCACACATTAATTAACGAGCGACTAGAACATCCTGCGATAATGGTGAGTGATGCTTGGCCTTAATTTTGAAAGCCGAATTCAAATGTTCTCAAATTCACCCAAAAAAACAAGTGAGGACGAAGAAAACAGACTATGATTACACTGCCCGTTTTATACAGTGACATTGTTCAGCTTTATTTCTGGTGAACTAGTAGAACAGCTCCTTATCTTAATAATTTCCCCCATGTGAACTCGTGTCTAATCCAGCTGTGCGAAAACTGAAGTAAGGATATGGCTCAAATGGCGCTTCCTCCAAGAGAGAACAGTTCAAAGAAGAGCGCGATTGGGACCGATTCCGGAGATGGGTGCTCCTTGAAGGAAGCACTGTATAGTGCCGCACTCCCAAGCGAATGGCTGATGAAATGTACTCCCAATGGGAGAATTGTCCACTGACTCAGCTGGAAACGTGTTCCCCATGAGTGTGCCACTTTTCAGTACATGGAGTAGCGCTCTGTTGCTCTGTGGTGCGCATCCCATCCAAGGTTCTTGGGTCTGGTTTGGGACGTTCGTGGCATAAGTCGGGTGGTCTAATAGATTAAATGTCTGTTCACACCCTTAAACGCCACGAATTCCAAAGCGTTGGAAATATAAAAAACGGAGTCTTACCGGTCCGTCCATGCTGGCACAGTCCATGATCTTCGTGGGATGGCTGGCTGTAACAGGAAATCGGAACAATATGTGTTTTTCCACATCGTGGAAAGGGTGCGAACAGTTTCAGACAAGTTGAAGGTTGGCAAAACTCATCTGTCTAACATCTTAACAATTGATGAGCCTGGTACGATTCCCTGTCATCCTGGCGAGACCTTGAGTTTTGTGGTAGCTGCCAACTTCGTTAAATGTTTTCGGTGATTTTAACTAATCAATCATTTACCAGCGACATCGGCGTGAATTCTTTTGTAAGTTTCCAGACTTCGAAGTAAACGAAGGGGAAGAGAAGTCCATGTCGATTGTCACCGTAAGAAATGAGGGCATACGCTGAGTACGTACGGTATTCATTTCTCACACATTCGACTTAGAATGGCCGTTTTCCAATGTGGTATTTATCGACTGTGAATTGCAGGATACATGCGGTGGAAAGTGCTCACCGTAGCCAGTGTAACGTCAGGACCAAAACATGCGCATTGGAACCACGTAATGCCTCCAAAAAGAGTGTAATTTTGCTCAGTCCTGAATAACTGTAATAATGGGTAAAGAAGACCCATCGACAAAGGGGAAAAAGTAAATGCTGTGTTTTATCTGCAGCCTGTCCAAGCAAAGTGTCTGGCAGATTGTTACTGTGTTAAGTAGTATCCGAAACAGACGCGCAAAGAAAACATAAAAAGAGGTTCAGCTGATCAATTGTGTTAGCCAGGTGGACAGAAAATATAAAAAGTGTTCCATAAAATGTGATGTTCTTTGGAATTGGGCAGGTCACATTGATCTTTTGAGAAGTGTTCGATCGATATATCTTTTGGACGCAGACTACGTGAGTCGATTACGCTCTGCAGAAGGATGGAAGCTGAGGGATTATCACTTCACTATTACCTACATGTAATGCAAAATCACCGCTTAAATTCTACTTAAAGGACCATTGACGCGACGGTTTAGAGGACACGAAGCATGCAGTACGGTGGATTCCAGAAAGGGGAAATCCGTCGGTTCTTGGCTTTCGAGAACAGACCATCTGAACCAAACCGTGAAACAAACCCATCGGGAGGGGTTTGTCTGAAATGTAACCAGCGGAATCCATAAGCAGGAGATAGACTGAGTCTTGGAGACAGATTTCTGACGAGCCTGGATGGGTTCAGAGCAAACTAAACAGTGAGTGGAGCCGAAATTCGGACTGACTAACGTTTCTTTCCAATAGTTTACAAGTCGTGCGTGCGAACAGATCTCAAACCTTTGGTGGATGATCGGGTGGCCGTTGTTCTGTTGCCCACCTTGGCAGTTAAGCTACAAACGCCTCGTCACCAACCGAGGCGACATAATCAGTCAGCAAAAATTATCGGTCATCTCGACTGGTGACGTAACTTTTACAGGCTAATTGCCGCGCATGACGAATTGATCAACGGCCACCTAATCAACAACCACTTGAGGCACCTGAGCTACCAATATTCCGGTACATTTCTGAGCTGAACCATTTGATTACATAGAAGGTTTTTTGGGTAGCATGATTTAAGAAGTGAAATCTGGTTGCTAAACGGATGGGCGAAATAGGTGATTACTGTTCGCTTCTTCGAGGGGAAATCCGACTAGAATATGTTTCAACACTGACCCACGGTTCAGAGAGAAAGAACGTCTAAAAATTAAATTTAAGGCTCTAAGCAAATATTTGATTAGATTTCTCATCTGCTTGGCCACCCAGGAAGGTGACCAAAGCACCTTAGAAAGAGATGTTTCAATAAACACGTGCTGAGACGTCAAAGAGCTGAGGTGATATTTTTGACTCAGGAAGAAGAACGTTTTGCCTGTTGTTGACGAAATCGAGGAAGATTGAGATTTCATCAACGAATAAAACCAGACAATCACAATGTCACGTGAAAGTTACAGCTGTGGATACCAAAAAACATGAAGATTCTCAGTTTCCTCGAAGTCTTAGGACGTGGTGCTGCGCAGCATTTTTCAGCCACGTCTATACCAGTAAGATATCAATTCCTAAGTATTCTGCAACTGAGAACAGGAGTGTTTTAAATAACATATTTTCAACTCTTCTAATTTGGTCCATGTTTTCTAATGTAAAAAAACTAGAATGACAATACATCTATGGGTTCACTGTAAAGAAATCTTCAGAAGTTACCCAATATTATGATACAAACGAGTGAGGTAGATAATCCTGGGATCGACAACATGCATTAGCAGTAAGCTGAGGCAATAAAAATACTAATTATTGCTGGGCAAGTAGAATTATGCTTGGTGCAACGGTTTATGTTTAGAACGCGGTAACGCCCAACCAAATATTTCTCACTAAGGTTGACGACTGTACTCTCACGCAGCTGTTTGATAGGCGGTGGCCAGTAGCCGCAGTGAGCTGTACAGCATCTTCAGGTGCGGACGTTGCGCCCAAAATCTTCTGCCTATTACTGTTCAGTTATTTATGAACCGCGCACCTGGATTTTGGACTCCGTCAGTAACGCCCACACTCCCCGTGATTGTTATTATACTCCTGTGATATTGATGAATATTTAATACATATCTGCGGTACATCATGGAAGGCCCATTCCCCTGGTCTGTGCTGAGTTAGAGTGTCAAAAATAGAAGCCGGAATTAGATGATCAAATCAATCGGTGGTTCATCGTCAAAGAAGAAACATTTGTGTTGTCGTGTCCAGGGGATGAGACTCGTTTAAGGTGACGTTTCATTAACACTCCAATTCTGGGAAGTGGAAACTGTCTGCGGAGGTTGAGTGTGTTAACTGACCTCGATGACAAATCCATGTCGTTGTCCAAGGCAGTATCGTTACAACTGCTGAGGACCGCTAATCCTCCACTTCAAAAGCTGACACGTCATAAAGTAGGGCTGCCATTCTCATCCAGGTTTTCTGTCATCACCATAGTGGAAAACCTCGGATGCACACAGCTGGATTTCTGCTGACCCACATAGGATGACATCAAATCTCGATTTGCTTTGCGTCAGCCTAGGAAGTTCTTCAATGAATCTTAACATCCAGCCTCTCATTGTGTAGGTAGGTAGGTAGGCTCAGAGATCTTATTCGTCTTGAGAAAGGAATTCTTCTCAGGAAACCTTGATGAGCAACTTACTTGTGAGAAGAAGCGTTGAGAACTTACATGCGTTCATCGAGAAAGATGAATCCGGGATCTTACAACGGAAATCGTCAAATATTGTACCGTAATTTTCTGAGAGAATCAAATACACGTCTGGCTGCCACAAGTCTCATTAAAGTTAGCGAAATACACTCATTTGCAAACCAATTAGGTTTTGCGAGAGACTCACCTGAAACCCAGCTGAATCTCACGGTCGTGGGCTGTCGAAGAATTTTCAGTAACCTTATTTATGGTGCATACGTTTTAATATGGTTATTTTTATAAGTAGTCCTTAGTTTCAGGCCAAACCCTGCCAGAGCTACAGTCTGGAGACTTAGTGTACAGTGCGAATTTTGTGAACATTTCATTCTCCCAAAACGACAATTTGTCCAATTTACTACGAATGGACATACCTCTACCAGCTGCTTTAGGTTACCCATTTTTTCTTGCGAAATTCGGAACTTCTCAAGTGGGAAATCCCTATTGAATCAATATTGAAGGTAATTTATCGAAGTTCACAGATTTCCAAACAGCAAAGAATAGAATCAGTTCGAGCATCTTTCCGACGCTATCTGGAATTAAGAAAAAACCTTGAGTGAGAAAAAGTGGTACAATCTGATGCTTAGGTGATCGTGAGTCTTCCCTACCAGTTTGGTCAATTGCAGACTCATTGAAAGAGCAGAATATGGACTAGAGTTGGATCAGCCGTGAACGTCATTGAATGTCACTGAATTTACGTGCCAAATGGCTAAAGGTAGGAATGTCTGGCAGCCGATATCATCAGTTTTCGGTTAAGTATAATTGACGATGGTAAGTTGTGTTCATCAAAACCTCAGATCACATTGCATTCTGCAGAGCAGTTTTCTGCATATCTTGAGATACGGAGCTCAGCTATGCTTACCAAGCCCAAGGGTGCCTGAAGGTGGACTCGAACCATCGACTTCCTGTGTTCTGTCATTGATTTACCGACGGCTTCACTGTCGTCACACAAAACATTCGAACTTAATCTGTGTTAAGCCAAGCCGTCCATTCAGTAACCATTTGATGTATTTGATCTCTACAGTGACCAGACGTTAGCTTTGTTCAGATGCACAAAAGCTAGGAAAGTTAGGGATTTTTCCACCTGCACCACCCATTTCAAAATTCATTTGTAATTCATATTGGTGTGTTCAGTGAATGAATGTGGGCACTGCTGGTGTTTTTTAAACCCAAAACAATGGATGTACCTAAATGCCGCCACCTTATGGAAGTATCAACTTTGTTAATCCAGTGGTGGCGAAATGCAATTTTAGTCGCCAGCTGAATCGACGAAATACTACTTCCTACATATACTAATTTTGTGTCTGACACGTATTAACATGGCTGCTTGCGGTAAAACTTGTGTAAAGTATTGCATCCACTAGAGGTGCCAACCAATTGTACGCTTCTGATTCACATCCAAGGCAAAACCTATTGAAAGAAGGTGACCTGAATTACTTCAGGGTTGGTGATATTGAAAAAAAGCAAACACTCAGGAACTTTTTGTAAAAATTCCGTTCCTGACCCGCTAAACTACCAAACTAATTAACCAACAAATAAATAAATCAGACACTTTTATACAACACGATTTGAAATTTTGTGGTTGTTAGCACCACGGAATACTATTTATTCCGTGGTACATATTAAATGAAGTCGGTGATGTTGTGAGGCAAAGTAACTTCCAGTCGTTGTCTAGGCTCGGTGCTCGAAGACAGCCAGACAAAAAAACGAAAGTGGTGGTTCACACTGACCCGGTTGAATAGGTTTCATGTTAACTACATCTGTACACATTCACTAAAAGCAAGCGATAAAGATTGATGCCTTCTTCTAGGAACCTTGCTTGTGAATAGCAAACACCATCCAACAACACTGTCTTCTTAAAGAAGAAAGCCTGAATGAAGTTATCGTCAGTGATGTCTTCCTTACCATTCATATACTCATTTATTCATTCTCAAACAAGACGATGTTTTGGGTGTGAAAAGGCTTCTTCTCTATGAACCTACATAAGAGCCTTCGTCCAACCGAACTTTGATAACACTGTAAAGTAATCAGCTTGGAAGGAAATAGCTAAGCCGATGCAGTGTCAACTCACTGACGAGGCATAGTTAGCGGTGGAGGTTTACACAAAATAGTGAAGGCTTACTGACTGCCGTAGGCGGATTAGTCATCAAGATATGCTTTTCCAAAATAGGTGACTAAAGGTAACCTCAGTGTCCATAAACCTGAAAGATTTAGCATGATAGTAAAACTTCAGAGCTCATCAAGTAATTTCCACAAGAGACTGCTTCATGTTTTCTGTCGAGAAGAAAGTTGATAACTCAAGTTGTATTGAGGGCTGTTGTCCTGTTTGCTGAACCGGGCACTGCGGTTGCAAATGTTTCTTCACCAGTAAAGATGGTATTGTCAGTGCAAAGTAGGTTGTCGATGCGATGCAACCGAGTTACCCAGGTCCGTGAACACATCAACACCCAGTCAATTCATGTGTACCCTGGTCTCCACAACCCTGTTTAAAATGAACCGAGATGAAAACTCGTGCACTTGGCTTTTTGTATTCCATACCCGCTTTCGAATGATGCATGCCTGGGAGCCACCTGAAAAGTGCAAATCTGTTTCACACAGCGAACAAACCCCGGGACAACAGTATATGGCCGCCCTGGTCTTTGAGCATGACTTCTGTAACATAAATCATTGTATCATATGAATGGTCGAATGAGTGAATAAGTTTAAGATACATCCACCTGCCCGATTTTTAATTTCAACTATTGACAGAAAGAGTACAGTGGAAGAAACCCAAAAGGTGACCACACGAAAATCAATGACCAATATCAATCTCTAATGAGAGTTGGTTGCTGATTGGTAGAAAGAAACTATTTTTTGAAGACTTTATGTATACTTAGCCGGACATGGATTTTAGTTAAATAGACTGAAATAATTTTCGAAAGTTTTATCAGACATGCACTGTCTCATTTGAGAAAGTACTCCTATATGGACCTCAGTACCTTGGAAAAAACTCCAGTTCCTGTGTAGTGCAAGAAAATTCGTAACTGATTAGAAAACATCAAAGAAAAGCGGATGAACCACTCATGATGACTACAAAGCGTTCAGCTTAGAGAACACCCTGCGATCCCTTAGCAGGCCATACTTCATCCATAGTATGAACAAGATATTGATCCTTGTGCATATTGAGTGTGAGACCAGCCGCACCGCTTTTTAGGGTTGTTCGTGGTGTTGAAAACCCGTGGCTGTCAACCCACAGTAAGCGTAACCATTACCAGCAGTATGGTTTTTTAGGTTCTTTTGTACCTTGAGCTGACCGGAGACCCTTATGGGTTGGAGTCACGGTCTGAGGAAGAGCACATACTTAAAGCGTCACAGTGTTTGAAGGGAATACTAGTAGGTTTTATGTCAAACACTAGCGTTCGTGGTAATGGCTTTTAGCATCCACAATGGGGTATAAAATCGGGATGCTTGATTAGTTTGGTAGCAATCAGTTTCAATCGAGAGGCTGTCCTGCAAGTAAAGCCAAGCTGTGCTGAATAGCCGAGAAACAACTTACATCTGTTGCATTCTCTTTACGACCGATCAGCTGTGCGCATCTCAGGAATATCGAGGGTTTATTTTACTAGCGACCTTCCGTTTAGCGGTTGGATACCATGGTATTCGGTGAAGGCTAGCTGATCAGTAGGGCGATTAACTTGAATTCAGGTGGATAATTGCACCGCCATCCTTCAATACGCAATGCGCGCCCTGTGATTTGACCTCGGTTGGTATTTCAGACGATGAGTGCTTGATAACTTGGGGTTATCAGAACACAAATGTTACCAATATGCTCAAATTCTTTGATGAGTTTACCATTAAAACACTTACGAATTCGTTTGGCGGAATCAGGAGTTGCTAAAATCATGAATTTGAGAAAAATATGTACACTGAAAGCCGTGCTGCTTCTCAACAAAATTCATATTAAGTTGACGTGTTTGAAAAAAAGGGTTGAATAGGAGCAATATTACGGCCCAATTTTGGCCTAACGTTTATTATAACTATGTGTTTGAATTTGTGAAGCTTTAGATAAGGATGCGCGCATGCTGTTGGAGGTTAATCTGTGGTTATGCTTCGTCAGTATGGTCATTTATTTCCGTGGCAATAGGAGATATAAAAAAGGCATGCTGATGGTGGTGAATGACTGAATAGTTGAAAACCAATTTAAGCATTTGTTTGGACAGAATTTACGAGTCACAACTATCATCCAAAGCAATGTTTGTGAAGTAAATGAAGGACAGACCTAGATCCCTTGAAATGGTCAAGAAGTTTTTGGCTGATACGGTTGTAATAGAGGATAAATGAGTGAACACTGGCTTTGAGCAAAATTGCTTGAGGCTGACGGGTGTGCAGCATAAACTGCTCGTGGTTCTGACCAAACCAGTCCTCCTATAAAAGTTCATACTCCCAACTAAGAACGTTCGAGCCATTCTCGAAAGTCAT
>SJOL01009658.1:237198-252271 GCA_004794785.1 Opisthorchis felineus | reverse complement strand
CACAAATTAGGCCTTAGGAGCCGACGGTGGTAGACGAACTAGGATCCGACATCACTCTAAAACCTTCCTACTGATTGGAAGTAGTTTAGTTACCTCAGTAGCGTTTACGGCAGTGGCCAGAAGAAATCCGTATAGGAAGGTTCGTGTACTAGCTTGTTCCTGCTTCCGTATTTTGTAAACTCCATGACGTAGCCCTCTGCAAACGATACAAATTTTCATAGCATTAACAACCCGATAACAGTGACAGGCCCCGAAACAAACAACCAGATTCGATTGGTCAACAAGACACTGGTGGACCCACGTAACCGCCAGAACATCTGATAACAATTACCAAGGTTTGATAACCCAGTTTCCCCACGTTTTTGACTTTGATAAACTTGTATCCAAAAGCCATGAGATTCGCTTCCACCCTGCTAACTGTTAACGGTATACTCATTAGCCTAACATTTTGTTCCAGCTTTCCGAATGTTTTTTTATAAAGTTTACCATTTCGTTTTTGTTTTGCAATAACAGCGCCAGATATTTTATTTCGTGGCATGTCAACCGCTCCCATGGGGGTCAGTTGTTCAGTGCCTGAAACGACTGTCATTTCAAGTGGGGGTGTGCTGGTGATTTCGTCAGTCCTGTAAGTGTTCTTTTTGTGACAAACAAAAAATCCCAAAGTTGAACTGACCAGTGGGGGTTGACAGCACATTCTGTTCCACTCCGTCTGCGTGTGTGTGTGTGTGTGTGTGTGTGCACTCGTGTGTTTTACAGAGGATATGCGACTTCATGCACCTGCCAGTTTCAAGGCGGATGTTTTCTCAGTACCATTGGAAAATGTCATCGGTGGGTGGGACAAAATCGGACGCATCCGTGTTCTGTGGAAAGCTATCGGCGAAGTTCAAGGGAAATTCCGGGAAACAAACAAACATCAGCGAAATTTTTCAGTTGAGTGCAACTGCTGCATACGTCCTATTGTGTCGCCACGGCCTCTTGGAGCTGAGGGCCGGTGTTGCATCCGGCCCGAAATTTGGACGGCTAGTACGATAGGTAAAAGCCGCGTAGAGCTAAACTACAGCTGTGTCGATTACTGCTTCGACAAGGTTTCACTCAGGAAGTATTAAGCTGGGATGACGGACAGCATTGTTAGTGTTTATCTTTATGATGTACGATACAATGGAAAAAGGAATCTCTCATTTTGCGCGGTGCACTCTTAGCATCAGACTAGAGTAAACTAGGAAGAACACACACTATTGAGTTATTCTTGTGGTCTGTAACAATCTGCAAGTGCGGTGTTGATACGAACGAACTTTAACTGGAGATGGACGAAGTCCTCGTGAGTTTTGACGTAATCCCAATGTACACAAACATCCCTAGGGCAACTGCTTTGGAGGTAACCAAGAGGTTGTTGCTGGCAGATATGACACTTAAGTAACGGACACAGCTCTCGATGGATGAAATGGTTGAGGGCATAAGAGTGTGTTTGAATCTCGATCAGTTTGTTTTTGACACAGCTGTTAACTCACAAGAACAAGGTAATGCAATGGGATCGCCAATATCCTCAGTTTAAGCTGATATTTATATGGTGGACTTCGAACAAATGGCCTTGGCCGGATATCATTATCCACCGAAAGTTTTCTAGCGTTATGTTGTAATCAAATGTGATAACGTGAACAGCTTCCACGACTATCTCAATAGTTTAAATCCACACATCAAGTTTAGCATGGAGATGGAGTCCACCTCGGGCACATTACCCTCCCTGGACTGTATAACAGATAAGAGTAGTGTAAAACTAAAAGCTAATATCTACCAGATACCAAAAGACACAGGGACTGTCGTAAGCTACTCATCAGCACACACAATATCCGTGTACGCCAGTATTGTCTCATCGATGGTTAGTCGAGTCAGAGCTCTGTGAACAGAAGAGATCGACTGAACAACAGCTCAAATCGAGATTGCCAATCGACTTCAAGAAATAGGATACCCAGTGAGTGTAATTAGGCGGTAATTAAGAAGGGTATTGGCTCCGGTATCTAGACCCAGTAAGGAATGGATTGGCACAGTAGTCATTCCATATGAAGTAGGAACATCGGAGGTTATTCGAAGACTGCTGAACTTAGCCAAAATTCGAGTAGATTTCCAGAAGGGAAAACGCTACGCTCACTTTTGTTGAAATTGAAAGATTCCGCCCCGATTGAAAGGACCAGGGACTATGTGTATAAAATTAAGTGCAACCATTGCACTAAGGTTTACATAGGGTGAACTCCCAGGGGACTGCACACCAGAATTGGTGAGCATAAAAGGAGGATAAACAAACGACCAAGGAATGCTTAAGAATACCAAGCACTGGTCAATGACTCAGCAATGGCGGTACATGCGTTAGACACAAGATAGAATAGGTCTAGAGAATGTGGAAGTCTTAAGACGAGGGCTACGATTCACACCACAACGGCTGATAGCCGAGGCGGTGGAAATTACCAAGCATCACAGCGTGAATAGAATCGAAGGTGTGGAACTGGTGAGTGCATGGAGAGCGGTCTTAGAAAAGCCGAGTTGACACGTGACTGTGTGTGGTTGTCAATGCATGTAGAATCATTAACAAAAACAGGGGAGTGGAAATCCAAACCCGACCAAAGTTCACAGAATCGCTTTTCCTTACACAAATATCGTAGCACTAGCTCATCCCCACAGACGGACGAAAAGTGCAAACGACTTTCAAGAGGGATCGTCACGTGAACCGAACCGGAAGACTAGATCCCTAAACTGGACCCAAATTCATGTAGGTTTCCCCATCGGCTTAACACTTTGTGACCCATCCTAACACACAAAATCCCTTGGCCGACACCTAACACATATTTAGTTTGACTTAGCTGATTGGTTCTCCTTCCACCTTAAATCTCGACCAACCTCGTAACCTAGTCACTTGGCCTGACGAAGCTTTTGTGTCAAAAGCGGAACGTTGCCTAGCCATAAATCTACCGACTGTTATGAAACTTTTCCGAGAACTTTAATTTTATTTATGGCTTAGGACGCTTCGTGTAAGTGCGCGAAAAAATGCTACATGTATTATGTATGTATGTATGTATGTATGTATGTATGTATGTATGTATGTATTGTCTTGATTAATATATCTAAAGTAATGATTGTTGACGTATATGTGAGCCGCCACGGACTTTATACGGCCGTGAGGTTCCTTAAACAACTGAGTTTTTCGAACAAATCAAATAATCGACAGGGTGAAGTGGGTAGCGAAAAAATGTAGCCAACCAGAGCAGAGTCTTCGCCGCAAGCACAGCCGAATCACGTGACCTTTTCATGATGACCACGTGTGACCCAGCGCATTAATGTGCTCTGAGCAAGGTGAAATTCTCAGTCCTCCCACACACCCCAGCTTCCTACTGGCTTATGGAAAGAATCGAAGTCCTACTCTGTTGTGGGGATCTGGAGGGAAGGCTCCGGTGTATGGAGTTAGATTGTTATATTCCACAGAAATTGCACAATGATTTAGTCTCGGTCTTTGCTGCACCACAAACATGGAGGGAGGGGTCCGTGTTTAAAACTGGACATGCATTAAAACTTTGAAGAGACGGCCAGTATATCTGGATAGAATTATTACCATAGCTAAAAGGTTTGTGAAAAGATAGGAGGAAAAACTATTAGGAAGGCAAAGTGCACGTTAACCAAAGGCAGTTGTTACGTATTAATTGTTTCATATACAATTGTCCTTTTTTTGAGGGCATGTATAGTGCTACCGCAAAAGGAACCGGAGCAAAGCCGTCCTCTTGAGTAAGATGGACCTTGTACAGGAGCGGTTTATGTTTTGTGTGATGTCTCAAGTGATCTTAAGCCTACTGTCATTTTACATGGTTATATATTTCCTATGTTGCCGCATGAAGCACAATCCTCGTACAGGGACCTAGCGTCCAGTTTTACCACAGAAAGTCGCCAATTAAAGTGACCCTGCAGTTAATGTACCGTTTATTTTGAGCGACTCTTTTAACCCTCGTTTCAACTACTTGGTTCACAGCCCCTTGAATGTTATCTGCTAAAAGACGGTAAACATTGATCCTTTGATAAGTCAGTGCTAACCTAGCGGCCAATTCCGACGACCATGTAGTCGAGCACAACCCAAAAGTGTAATGATTAAATTTCACCTAGAGTCACTTTTGCCGTGGAGGGAGTTGGGTTCGTAACCGGAGGAGACTAGCCTGAAGTGTTGACATTTGGGTTTCTTTGCGCCTGAAGCATATGAGTAATCGATTTGCGTTTATGTTAGGGACAAAGCCTACTCGATATTCGGTCTTGTTTACACCGAGGTACGATTGGGACATAGTTGCATGTGATAATGAACAAGCTTACGTGGCTGCATGAAACTCAGAGATATTTGGGACAGAACTGCGCACTCCACAATTCGAAGCCTGATTCAACTTTACACAAACTAGGTTACAAATGAACGGCATATGCAGAGTCCTAGTGGGCAATTATGGGGCAAGAGTGGCAGAAATCTTTCGGTTCGTTTTTGGGGTTTGACAATTTGACCATCAATCTAGAAGTAGAGCTCGCACAACCGAGACAAAATGGCTCCATTAGGAAGACAGGTTCTTTTTGGAGGAACAAAACAGTGTGGACCACGGTGTGCGAAAATGAGCAAGAAACACCTTCGGACTTTTTAACTTCTAACCAAGGGGTCGATGCATTTGTTGGAATGTCAACAGCTAGCTGGGAATATTTCAAAATTTTTATCCTTTACGAAGTGGAAGATTTGAGCATGTGGGTATTTTCTAAAAACCTATGTACATATAATGTGAGCAGAAATTAGGACAGCAAGGTGGAAGTTCGTCTGGTTTTGAAGAGAGAATAAACTATCTGTGTGACGTCATTCCACGTCGCTGGTGTTGGCAACATCAACCCAAGGATGGAGAGCCAGTGGTCCGTTTCACTGGCTATGGTTGACCGAGTCACCCAGTTCATAATCGTAAGCCGATCTTGTGGAAGTTATCTGAGGGGAATAAGGCTTGCTTCGAAGCCTGTGAACAGCCGATCCATGGCCAATTCCCTGGAGAAACGTTTATCACCATGGGAGATGGGGATGATAGAACAGGGTTGTGAGTAACAATCTCTAGGCCAAAAACCTAAGGTTTCTTTGTGAAGGTTGTGAAGTTACTCCAGAATCGGTCTTCTTTCATGTGAAACACTAATCACAAGGATGCTGAAAACTCTTCGACAGCTCACGGCAGGTTTTTTCCTTCTTAGGGCTCATCGAGTAGACATAGTCTTTGGGTTTCCGTATCGTTCCAAACAAAAAATCAAGCGACCTCGTGCAGTATATTTGGCTGAAGAAAAAAATCATAAACGAGAGATTCAGCCGGATTCAGATGAGTCTCGTGCCAAAACCAAATGTGTATTCAACTGGGAGTGGTTGTTCGTACTTTCCTTGTACATCAAAGGATCAACAGCCCGGGACTGTCAGCGCTGTCAATGACTCTACGGAATCCCATCCACAGGAAGACAAAAATACTCATAAAGGCCGGCGTTAGCTTATTATATGAATCATTTTGTCAGCTCACAAGCTGAAGGATGGATGAATGAATAAAGTAATCAATGGACTGACTAACCGGTCAGTAAGTATCCTTTAGTCGATCAGTCAGCCAAGCAATCAATCAACCGATCAGCGAATCAACTGCCCGCTTACAAAATTATCTGATCACGCAATCACATAGCTAGTCGGCCACTTGGCCAATCAATCAATAAACCATCAAGCCAGGTAGGTATTCGGTCTGTCTATCCTTCAGTCAAGCAATCAGTTAGTCGATAAATCGCCCACACCATCAATCAGCCAATCAGCTAATCAATGAATCACTCAGTGAGCGAGTGAATGAATGAATCAATTATTCAGTCAATCGATAAACCAGTTAGTCAGTCAGTCAAACAACCAATCAGTCAGTCAGTCAATCAGTCAAACCACACAGACAGAGAAACAACCAATCCCTTGGTCAAACTCTCCAATAACCAGCCAATCACCCAATTAGTCAGTCGGCCGATCAGGCAACCGATCCGTAAAACAACCAATATATTAGGCTGTTAGTCAGTCAGTTACTTAGGTAGTCAACCAACAAACCAACCAAACAATCATTTAGCGGAATCAGTCTATTGTATGGTACCGGATGTCAAATTTTATCGGCTTGATGGGTGCCCTCATCTAAGCTTGAAAATGTAAAGTCCTTTCTGAAGAACATCGCTTCCTAACGCAAAGAACTCCTTTGATGGTAAATAAACCAACATACTGATAGTAGTCCGACTTTTGAGCACTGAAATGCGAGTTTGTACCTGTGACACAGATATCTATCAGTAGGAAGCCATGCCAACATACACTAATTGGCATCAGATTGCTGTCAAATGCTGTACCTGAAAAGTACTGCATAGAATCTGTTTAATGGGCAAGTGTTATTGGCTTACTCGGGCAAAGTGACTAGTCATTATAAAGAAACTCGCTCATATAAGTCTAGATTTTCTCCTAAGGAAGTGGTAGAAAGTGGTATGGACCTGCTTCAGATCATCTGTTTAGTTCATCATACGCTTTAGTCGTTCATTATTCCAGTAACATACATTTAGGAATTGTGAGCATTAAATTTGAAAACTTCCAGAGAACGAAACGGTTCACAAGCGTTAGTAGGTCCCCCGGTACAGCCTGCTATGCTTACACCCCAAGAAAACTTCTCCTGGGCTTCTCAGTATTTGTGCTGTACAAAATGCATCTTCTGTTGGAAACAGCTCCAAAATGGCGAGAATTTTGAAGTGTCCACTTCTTGGTCAAAACATTTATCTTCATTTTTATGCGCACTGGGGTGATGGATGGAGGCTGGGGGAGGGAGTAACCTAATCCGGGAGGATACACAAGATCCGTTGGGGTTCTATTTGAAAATGTCATCTGTAGCAAACTGTTTGGTTTAGACTTCAGGACCCATTGTGTTCGGTTTCTTTTGGAGCATACCGAGATCTGGGGTTGTGAGATTTGATTGTTCCCGGATTTAAACCCAGTGGTAACCAACCTGAACGATTTTGACTGACATTCAAGAACTATACACGCCGGGTAAGCCTCATTAGGGTAATACCGCTGGCCAGAACTGTCGACGAGTTTCGACCGCTACTCATAAAACCATTATGAATTTTGGGGCTAGAAGTAGCATGAGGAAAAGACAAAAATTGGGTATTCATGTTCTACAACCACCACCTACACAATCCCCTCGTTGTTTGCTTTGTCTGCGACTTGGTATTTCGAAGCAAACAAAATTTACGACCTGAAATTACCAACAATAAATAAAGAAAAACGATGGAAAGATGAAATATCCCGTCCCTCCCCCAAAAAAAAACAAATTTATGGTAATTGGCGAGCAATAAACTCAGAACACACAGTGGGTGTCCACAGCAATAAATAACCAGTGTGCTCTGCTTGGCAATTTCTTTTATCTAGACTTTTCGGACATTGAGCCACGTCGATGCTTTGAATTGTTTTTGGCATAAACTCTACTCAGATGGAGCAGAGGATGTTTGTCCGTATGATTTTACACTGTCACTCCGTTGGAAGCCAGGTAGAAGAGGACAAGCAAGAGTTTGCAAAGGTGGTATGTAATTGGGTCGCTTCATTCCCGTAAGTGATTGATTACACTTCAAAATTTTGTACTGATTCTGATTGTAAGTTTGTTGGTGTCATCATCCCACAGCTGTGTTGCTTTCAATATTGTCCATTTTCTCGTTGTGAAAGCAGTACTTGTCATCTGAACGTTTTGCTCACCTGCGTATTATTGCTACTTATGAATGGAGTGACTCAACTGCATTTACAGTTCTTGTAAAATTATAATAACCGTACGAATACGAATTCTGTACAAATGTGGCATGCAGTGTAATCCCTCTGAATGGGGGTCATTCACGATGAGTAGCCTAGGTAGGGTGATCTCCCCTACAGAAGGGACAAACACGTTTATCGGCCATACAATAAAATATTACGATGCACGTCACCCTTTACGCGTAATAGAATGGAACACCAAAGATGATGAAGTGAGTTTGTGATGGTCCGTGTTACAGCGAGAGTTCATTATCTGGACAGGAACACTTGTATCTTTCAACTGAGACAACTTCATTTAAAAGGCCACTGGTTTAAACACATTACCTCATAGGGCACCAAATCTTACTTTTGAGTTCAAGTTTGCAAGTACTCTAATTGTAGATCTGACTGGCTTCGCTAAAACGTTGCTTCTCTATTTATTATATCTTTTCGTGTTTACTTTCACGAAGAGAATCGTTTATCATGCGGGAGTAGCATTTGTGCGGCAGCTTCTGATTATTCGTCAGTTTTATGAAATTTCAGATAACTTAGGTCAAGCCACTCGGTTTAGGAGAAGCGTTAGGCCCCCGGAAGATATGGTTTTATAGTACAAAGTACGATTCCAAAGGCAAACAAGGGGGCTGATCAAGGTGTACAGCTTGTTGCGTTTTCGATAGCCGACAAATTAACTTCATCGACCAAACATTCTATTTGTGCTTGATGCCCGTGCAGACATCTTTCAACTTTTGAATGCTTTGAAAAAAAGCCTGTTTGCGTACTAGATTTCCACGATACTGCCAGTGCTAACTTGAAATCTTCCCATCCTACATTGTGAGTTTTACAATATTTGGTAGCACAGCAAATTTGAGTTCTACCTCCATGTGGCTAAATGGATCAGCTTTGCCTGCATGAGGTTCATCCTTGATTGGGATTCTGATTGTAGTCAAATGGGCTATCTCCATTAAAGTATGGTTACAAACGGTCAGGGATACCCGTCAAGATCAACTCCATCTCCTACTGTGACCGATTATGCTGTGATTCAGTAACAGAACTAATGGTCAAGTTTATTACTACGGTTGAAAGATCCTAATGTGATTCGGTTTATTCCTCTGGCGAGATCAAGCATGCTTAGAGTTTTCTAAGAGAGCGCCTTTGCTGGCAGGGACCTGATCGTTAAACAGTTTTTATTCTAGTAGCTAAACCAGTCCGAAGACAAATAAGATTTAAATGTATTTTAAAGCCTACTATGTTCAGTACGTAGAACTTACTCGGCAGCCGCCAGAGTGAGTAGAACACGGTGGAGATTGTCAGGACAAGGATAAATTCACCACACAGGTCCCAGTAAGTCACTTATTTAGGACAGATATTGGCCGGAGGAGTCGCTTTTCGAAGTCGCATCATGAATACCTCACCTGGACCTATTACCTGACATGCGGTATCATGTATTTACCACTGCATTGAGTAGCTCAGTTGTTTTGCTTAATGCGCATTTCTGTGTGATAGTTCAAATGAGTGAAGTCATTGAAGAGTTCAGAAAGGTCAATTTCACCTCTGGTGGGTGTTGAACACTACATTGTGGGTCCTCTGTCAACATTAGGCTTGTGAAAAAAGACCGTTCGTGTCTTAAGCCACGCTACACCTCAGGATAGAAGATTACTGTGCCTTGGGTAGACACTCGGCTGTCCAGCCACAAAAATTCATGTAAATAGTTTGAGGGGAAGGAAAAGATTACGAGCCGGCGGATACCAAAGTTAGATTTTCTGCTCCGTGAGTAGATCGCAAAAATGTCTCACTGTCCTTATTGATCGACAAGGTGCTTGTATTCAAACTGATTTTGTAGTAATGAGCCAGCAAATTTTACATAGCAAAAAAAACGATTGAGAGTCGATTATGAATCAGTCTCATGAAGAAGTCCCCATTTGGGCCTTTTGTGGTGAAGCTTATCGCCCTTTCATCTTTGCTTCGCACTACTGTTTCCAGTAGCCCTTCAAAATTTTGAGTACATTTAGCTGACGTGCAAGCTTGCCAGTTTTTTGAACGTGAACAATAACGAGTTCGGAAAAAAATCGGATGAGATTGGGCCGAGTTGTGGTTTGGCCTAACAAAATCCGTAAAGAGCCAGTAGGATGCCTCATTTATTCAAGGCCTTATTGGTAACCATATGCACAGTTTCTGAAAAAAAATAAACCAAGCTTTGCAACTCCGTAAACTACGGAATACAAACTTCTAATGAAAACAAATCGAGTTTCAAAAAAGTTTGTTTATGAACAGTCGCACTCGGGAAATGTCTACCAAATACATCGGAACGACCGTCATCTCTATCCGTCTGACTGGGCAAAGCAAAATGCAGTTTCGTTTTTTAATAACAACATTGCACAATCACTAAAAGTTTTATTCTATTGTAGAAGCTCACCAGATTGTTGGAAAACAGCAACCGGTTCTAGTATTCGAGCTAAAAAGCTGGCTTGCATTTTTGGAGAACGTTAAGTCACAGACTACGTGCAAACTGTTAGGCGCGGTCGCTGGAACACACAGAGCTAGGTTATTCTGCAAGCATCAATGATAGAAGACAGCTAGATAACGTTTATTACGACTACCATCCGCAGACAAGCGGTGTCACCCTGTCTAGCTAAACTCAGACAGCAATTAACCTACCCATCCATTTTCTCTTTTCCGCAAACTAAATTATCCATTTTGCCTAACCACATTGTGTTTTGTAGTAAACCGAATTCAACAGTCCCGGTATTTGTGTACCTGCCGAGGGACGGATCGATGTATACGTTAGTCGTACTGTCGTAAAGTAGTAGCGCTTCCTGTCGAAACCTGTCTGCTGTATGAGCACTCATTCAGTCGGCAATAGAGGATAGCGTGTGCTGAGCGTCGCACTCTATACGTGCCTTGGTACAGAGGCAATTTAGACACGATGTCAGACAGCATGACACGGTTGAAATGTGTATGTTGAAAATATTCCTACTTTCTCTAGTCACATTCAAAACATCGGATTTGTTTGGATAGAAAATATTGGGGTAAAAAATCTGCAGGTGTGAGACCAGTAAGCGTTCCATTGAAATACATTTTGCAAGTTTTGGTTGGGGTATTCTGCGGAAGCTCTCCTAGATATGAGTTTATAAATAACCGCATACAACAAAACTGTGAGAGAAGCAGCTTCCAAATGTTTTTCTCTGATTAAAGGTCAATTCTAGTACCACGAGTCGCCCATAAGCCCCTCTTCTGAAAACTTATTTAGTAGGACGTTTGAACTCTTGCCTCTGTATTCTCTGACTTTGTCGAATCGCAAGGGGTGGACAATTCGGACTTCAAAAACAAGCCGGCAAATAATAAATGAGTTCTGACAATCGTCATTCTTGCAGGCCGCCACATGACGGTGATATTTAACTTCCATGTAACCACGTTAAATTTATCCAGAGAAGACACGTAATGGAGCGAAAGAGAACACGATGTGTAAGATGAGTAGGTGTGTCTAGAAGCACTCTATGGGGATACATATTGAGCCACGATGATCATTAGATTACAGTATGCATGACAAGCATTTGATAGCTTATTACTTAGCCGTTGTTCTGTACGACAGTTCATCATGACATGGAGCTAGGGATGCTTTGAACTTCTCCATAGTAACGGCGTTTTGCACCTCGTGAACCATTCGGTCACTCAATTGTTATGCTTAGGGATGCTGGTCGGGGTGTATGAAGTCCGAGTAGAATTGATCCAGTCAAGAAAGGTGAAGGATTTTGACATATCTCTGATAATCTATTTGCACAGAAGATAGACCGTGCGCAAGCGGGAGCTTATCCTTAAAAAACCAAATGATAAATAGATTTGAAAAGTAAAAAGTGAACAACAGGTAAATAACAGGTGAATAACGGTTTTTGAAGGAAGAACGCACATAAACAGTCCGAGCCTAAGATGTACATTTGAAGTTCAGAAAAAATACTTCACTTTTAAATGGACTGCCTCCTTAAGGACTATTTTTTCAGTTGGGAATATGCTTTTCACTGTTAGATACAACCGTCCTGTTTTACTGAACATGTCTACACTTGCAAGTATAAGCCCCCCCCCCAAAAAAAAAGCACAACTTGCTCATATCATTAGCGCTCCCGGTGTATCCCTACGTTTTGCCAGAAACTCCTCTGTTAGCGGTGTTGCAATTTCGAGGCACAGAACTCCTGAGACTGCACATACTACAACTTAAATTATGGATTAACAAACACCGCCCAAGTAAATAACTCATTATTTGAAGGATAGTTGCACGGAGGACGTGGACATCGGTGAGAAGCGCATGAAACCTAGGTTCCATAGGAGCATTCGTGCTTTCATCGAGGAGTAAGCTATTCGAAACTAGAAGCAAGTGGTATGATTCCTTTACCTGCCAGTGTATCGTTTTTGCGGATTTAACATCCAAAGCTTTTCTACAAATCACACCGGTTTAGAATCATTGGCCAGACACATTGAAAATACTACCACTTTACTTGAACTAATTTAGTCACCTGAGAAATGTCGTGGATTGATTAGTCCTGCGTTAGACACATCCCAATTACACACTGGTCTCAGACTGTCTGCTCATATTTTAATCTGAGTTACAATGGAAAGCCTGTTAGCGTTGTACTCTGGGGACAGACTACACATACTAGAGGGACCGGAAAACAATGTATTATCAATAATTAGTATGCAGTTGTCTGCATTGCTGAAGCTGGCTTGTAATGTGACGCGTGCCAACACACGGGCAATGTTAAAAAATCGGAATACCAAGATTTCGCGTGTCAGGTAAATTAGTGTTGAAGAAACGTTGCGTTTGCTTGTAACTTTTACAAAAACTTTCAACCAAAGTGAATGAATGTCCTTCACAGATTAGCTGTGGGCCGATGATTACTTAAGAGCAGAATACCGTACTAGAAAAGTAGGCTTGACGTCAATCTTAAGGGTTCTACACTTAACTGGAGGGACACAAATGTTTAAGAACATCCAAAATCCAAATAAGTTAAGTGAGCACAAATCCCGTTCATCAAAACCAACAAGCATTGTAAAGAAACCCATGAACAGAAGAAATACAGCGAGGGTTTTGTGGATATATTTGCAAATATCTAACAGCAATCAACGTTCTAACACTGGTAGCTATGCTTGAGTGCAAAAACCGTGGGAGAAACAAACCTGATGACATTTCAGAGAAACAGGCAAAGCGGTCCGCTTTTTTTATAATTAGGCTGCAGGGAATCTGTGGTGTGTTCGGGGACCAGTTTGTGTCATTCTCGAAGCCTGATGGCTCCAGCTGGTGTTGGGGGCGCCTTTGGAGAAATCCCTCACTTGTCAACACGGGTTATGTGGATAATGTTTTTTCAAAAAATTAACTATTTCATTTGTACTGTACCATCCAGGTAAATAAAAAACCCTTTCCCCAGCGACCTGCTTTGTCATTGTACAGTATATTATATTCATCTCAGTGGCTGAAAATAGCTGCCACATTGTGGGTCGAATCTTACGACTAAGCCAGCAGTGCTCTTGGAATCGACTTGTTCGGTTTCACCTTTTTGCTCCACTACCTTCCTCAGAAGGATTTTAACAGAAATCGCAGTGTCCCTAGAATATGGACAGAGGCAGGCAACCTCCCATAGTCCCACATATTACAGACACCTTCATGTTTCACCATGTTTCCATATATGTGATTTTGTCCCCTCCAGCCGCCTCATTGGGGCGCTGAGATTTTGACCTACAGCTGTTTTGCGAAGTCATTTTTTCCATTCAACAGGTAGGATAGATCTTTATCAGATTACATTTCTCAAGGTCCTCTGCATACGTATTGACTAGTCGAGTTGGCAGTGGTGGTGAATCCTCGTGCGAATACGGTCGCTGTTCCCCGTTCAAGGAATGACCGCGTGCCAGATGGTCTCATGGTGCTACGGACACTCTGATGCTCCTCCAAAATGCAGGAAGAAAGTGTGCAGGTGGGCCTTGAAGGACCATGTAGATGGGTTTGAGATATCGAAAGCCTAGTCGAAAGAAAAATGTGAATTGCCGCATTCTGGTTCTGACTCGCGAGCCCATTCAATTTATGCCCTCCCTTCCATCTGGTGAGAGGTTGCGTCAATGACCACCGACATGACTGGTCGACAATATCGGCCTGAAACAAAACGTGCCAGTTTGACGGGAGATAATTTTTTCTCTAAGCAGTCCGTTTTCATTAATGGATGCATCAACGTGTTAGCAACCTGGAAAGCCACATATAATTTACGCACGGTAGTGAAAACAGAAGATAATAGGCAAATCACTACGGCTTGTTTAGTTGATAGAAATTTTTCAGCCCCGCGGCACTGCTATACAGTCTTCTTGCCCGGTTCATCAGGGTGTTCCTGAATAGCATAGCAGTTTCTGCGGCAAGCCCATGCGCAGTAAAAAGTGTCCCTAAAAGCAGGGTTTCATCCATTGGGGGTTCTATTTTTTGCTTGGTTTTACTGCGATACAGATAGCAACATTCGAAGCACATTCAACTTACCTCCAAGGACAACTTGCTTATTTTCAATCAAGTTTCATTGTTTCTTGTTTGCTTGGTTAGTCTCTTGTGCATTGTTCACCGGTCTTGTCTCCTGAGGAAAACGACTAATGTTTGAAAACAAATTTTAACCCTCGAATGAAATGAAGGTGATATAAACAGTTTAGTTTTGAATAATCTAATCAACTCTTGTTTACCTTTGGTTGGTCGAAGGTAACTAGAGATGAGAACCTGAAGTTCAAGTTAATTAATGGGGTGACCTGTCCAGAATAAGTGCACATGAGCAAAAAACAGCAACGGAAATAGAGGGAGAGGAATTTGAAATTCATGTACCTTGGTTTCAACCGTTTCAAAGGTTAATTCTGGAAAGAAATGTAGCAACCCATACAGCCTTTCACTCATGGCGAAATGGTCGTCATCATTTTGAAACAAATAAATTCGCATGAGAAACGAAAAACGTTCTGAAATGCAGCAAAATAGGTTTTTACCTTGTCCAGTCGTTGGAATACTGATGTACCAAGGAACGTCTGTCTGCGGGTGACCTGGGTAGGTGAACTCTTACAGATTCAATGCTATTTGGGTCCATTACACTCCTCGACTAAGGCTTCTGTTGTTGCAATAAACGTCCACTAATGAGCTTACCTGCTTTGACTGGAGACGTAGCTGAGCTTCACCTGAATCTCTATTCACTATCCAAAAACTTAATGTACGGCACAAAAGTCGCATAATGTTCAGGTTAGAACGACACTGAGGATATTCATAATTAT
>SJOL01009658.1:152634-232521 GCA_004794785.1 Opisthorchis felineus | reverse complement strand
TGGTGAGTTTCGAGCACTGGCTGGTGAATTAGCATCCTAATGTTCATGGTCAAGCTCCATTGGAACGCAAAAACACATTATGCCCCGGCGATTCTTGGGCCACGTTCTCTCAGGCCCAGTATATTACAATGCTTTGGAGTGTGTGGATGCGTTTGAGTGAAGGAAGAACGAACAAACGTGCCAATCGGTTAGATGCCCGGGGAAAACGGTTTCTGTACAGGCCCTTGTTTGGAAAAGAACATATGCCAATGGAAAGGGGACTCAGTTGAAAATTTTCAATGCTGCTGTCAGTGGGAAGACTGATGGCGTGCAGTATGCTTGTTGGCTTTACCAACATAACAACGACCCTGAACATTAATGTAGCAGAGCATTGAAACTAGCATGGTTCGCTTTTCTGTGAAAACTCTTTCGACGGACGTTACCGCTGGATGGAGGACTGAAAATTTAGAACAGCTCTCTGTACTTGTACCAAATTCTTGCGGTTATACTATTGTATTTGATTTATTCTCGCTTACAAGTGTGGATTTTGTTTTTTAGAATAGACAACTAATTAATCTTTAGGAGCCTAGTTTTTGCTGATTTGGTTAGGCACGAGTTTGTTGGCACAAGGCAATTTTAGGACATTCATCCTTATAGATCTGCAGACGTTAAAAGCATTCGTCTTGTTCACATTTTGCTTACTGTTCTATTGCGTCATGTTTGAAGATGTCAAACTGCCCATAAAAATGATTCACTTCCAAACATCCTTCTTATTAAGATTATTTTTGTCTGTACACAACGAATATTTGAGCTGATGAACGGTATGCCGACAGTGTTTCTCCAACAGCCAGATAATACGCACAAAAGCCACATGCACTGTTAGGGTGAATGGGACCGATCCCGTGTTTTGTTCAACAGTTTGAATAGTTCGCGGTCGAGATAGTTCATTTGTTAAGGTGCGAACTTACTGACCAGGTTGTCTATGGTTGTCTATGGCATCTTGACTTCTCCTATCTAGGTTTAAACAACCTGGCAGAATCTCAACCCCTGTGCGTCACTTCGCTGGGATGGCAGCTATGTACCGAAAAGGTAGTACGACTGAAGAATTCATTCTATTATTGTTCCAAATAGTTCAGTAAAGTTATAAATACAGCATTCTGAGCTATTCACCTGATGTTGGAACCAATTTAATTTGTGCGTATATTTTGCTTCCTTTGGGTCAAGTAGAGCACATGTGTTTATTTCACCTAGTTCTTTTCTTGAGTCTGGTTTCAACGGAACCCGCTGAAACACAAAAATATTATTCTATCTGGGACTAAGTTTGGTTGTCAGGTTGTCTGAGCAAACGAAAAGGAAAAAATGGTTTTCAGTCGTATCTGCCATGATATAATCAACCGTGCGAACGCTACGCTCTCCATACAGATGAAAAATACTACTTAGAAAGACCAGTGGCGGAGGCAGCTTTCTTCCGACTGCACTGTCTCAAAGTTGGTTTGAAAACGTCAGTTTTTAGCAAGCTCAAGTTTGCGAAAAGTTTCTCCCTGGATTTTCATTGGCATATTGGTACATTCAAAGCAATATCGCTAGTTATGAATAAAACTCTCACAATATCGTGAATGTTCCCTTGTGTATTTTTGTGCAAGCCATCTGTTTTACCTTTCCAGAGGTGGAAAAGGGCTAAAAACACTGGCAAAAAACTGTTTTTCACACCACATTGGCCGAGTCATCCTTTTTGTTATTCAAAAACTGCGCACGATATATATTCTAATCCAAGCTATTTCCAGAGTGCCATCGAGAGAACAGCAAACATGAAATATGGTCCGAAAGAATGTTGACTTTCCGTGAACCCATGCGATAACGTTTGTATGGAAACTATCAATCGATCAGTTCCAAAGAATGCATTCAGGAAGCAAAGAAACTGATCGAAACACAAATTGCATGCTGTTAAGTTACTCAGGATTACCGCAGGCTATGACCACAATAAATGCCATGAATGGATTGCACTCTTATCAGATCTTTTCTCCGAACTCACCAGATTACCGGAGACATTTTCGCACGCGCAACATACTTTGGGCAAAAAGTCTTGCGTTGTGGAACGAAGCCCTAACTTACTCTGCAACATGATTGAAGATAATAATGAATGTTTGTTCACACAATTGGAAAACTCCGGGGAACCAAGTGTAGTTCGGATGTATTCAAAAATCATCTACTCCGCGCGTGTAATTTTCGATCGGGGAGTTTTCAAAATCATCATTAGAGCAGAGTCTATTTCGGTGTGTACTTGAATTCGGTTCTCACGATTGTTTTGTCACCGCTAGCAATTGACCTAGCGGGCAGCCTCCTTGGGGCATGTTTACCAGTTGTCAGGCCTCTTACTGGTAGCGTCGTGCCTGTTGATCTATGTATTACTGCCATAAATTTAAGAACTATGATTACATCCCTTTTCCTACTGGTACATCCGCTGTGCTTGCCACCGATAATTGGTTTGACGCGAAGGTGCCCGGTGTAGTTACCAAGATGGTGTTGCTGCAGTTCTGGTTCGTCAAAAACGTGGGATGCAATTGTTACATCCCTTGAAGCCGACTTTTTTCCGCTCCATTGATAGGTACAGACAGTGATTTTGGTGGTACTTTCCTTCAACCGGCAACTTGTTTTGTCAGCTTTTGTTTTATCACAAATTCCAAATTCTGTTGAAACATCATCCTGATCAACTGCGATGGATTAACTGCTTGCAGACCACATAGTGGACATATTTTTTATCATCGTGACATCCTACATAGACGTATACAAAAGTACATGACAGCGATTTGCAATCGCGCCATTCGCTAGGTGAGAGGTGTCTTATGTAGTTTTACCTCTGATGAGTACCCTACTTCAACTCGAATGCCAGCACTGAACGAGTACTTGTGCCTGACGGGTTTTGCAAGATCTGGCCCACTTGCAGTAATTGCCGTTTCAGTCGATTTCCAGTCATAGAAACGGCACTGTCAGATGATGTTCACGACAATTAAATTTTCCGAACAAAAGTTCTGTGAAATTAAAACTCTGTCCATCTGTTTTATAAAGCGACCTCAGATAGTCCTGCTAGACGTGCTGGTCCCATGGGCAAACGGTAGTGTAATTCACTTAAAATGTTGGAACAAGTAATATTAACAGTCTTGGCCAAACACACTAAGAAAATAAAACGTTCCAGGTGGAACGTAGGCAATATGATCTACCTGCCTGGCTTTTTTTCTCTCAGTAGAAGATTTTTACAACGGAGGAAATGCAACTTGGTAAAAAGATGGATTGATTACTTACTACTTCAGACATATATTAGTGTCAGGAAGGCTAATTTAGTGCCACGGAGATCCTCCCTGCCTCTTGACAATACCATAGTCCCTAGGTGCTGTGTTTTCCCAAATCAATGCTACCACCAAATTGATAATTCCTACTGTTATGTCAAATTTTGTCCCTGTTTTCATGTAGCACGTCTTCGGCACAAACAGCCAGCGAATGTTGAGGTCCTGCAGATTTAGTTTATAATCGGTGAAAGAGTGTTGAGTTCTGTAAGGACGTGAAAATTCTGAATGTTTCTTTTTGTTAAATTTAGCGGGACACAAATAAGATTTTAAAGCTTTCAACTGTTCCTCAAGCCACTGAGGATGTTTGATGATGGTTGAAAGAGGGAAACATGGATAGTTGCAACCGTGGAGAACTATTCAGCTCTATTCCCGGAATTTTTCCGTACTGTGAATAATGGAGTTGCAAGTCTGTGGTTGATTCAAACGTTTAAATTAGCTGCATCGGGTACATACCCAGTGCGATTGGGCAGATTTCATAGACGGTTTTCATTGCGTTAACTGCCTCCGGTCATCTTCATCAGATTTCTGTAAAACGTTACCGGTCTGCTTGCTTGGGTCTTTGCGTAACGGTTTTAGAAACCGGGCTACCACGAAGTGGTCAAATTATTCCCAATACATTCTCAGGACCTTCACGGCAGACCTGATCCTCACCATTTTGCAGTTCTATTTGTTAACTGTTAAGTGGCCAGTCTGCGAAAAAGCAGTACACTGCACATTTTGTAGTGAATAGACCTGTTCAAGTGGATTCAAAAGTCTGAAGATCAGGTTTGAAGTTTCCACTTCTGACCTTATGCGATGTGGCCATCAAACGCAATGTAGGATTGAAGACTACGACACCGGTTCCATAGATTACAACCTAAAATTCAGACTATTCATTATTGTTTATGGTTAGCTACCAGGATGAAATACCTCCAACATTATGTTTTAGCGCCATCCCTTTTTTAAGTTATGGTCACTTTCGAAAATCTTTTTGAAATCTGTTCCTAACTTTCTGTTTGAAACATTCGGGTGAAATAATTGTATCTCGTTGATTTTTCTCTACCAGGCATGAAAAATCTATGGTCATTGTAGATTTTATGACAAAACTGATTTCAGTCAACAGAGAAGTTTCAGTTTGCATGAGTCTTTCAAGAAGCATACCGCAGCGGCTGTTCTCGACTAGATCTGTAAGCGGCTGCGGTAGAGAAATTTTACTGCACAAGTAATGCCCCGTATTCCGCTAATCAGCTCTCACTTTGCTCTATCAAACAGTCTCATTTCTTTTTGTGCAAGCGTTTATTTTAGGTTCTGGTCCCACCCATTCCATTGATTTTAGTCGGTCTGCTAAAAACCAAAGTAGACCACACCGATTCAGAAAACTGGAATACTGTGGCATGTGAGCTGGAGAATTTTGCGATAGACAGTGCAAGTAACATCTGATTACAAATAAATCTGATTAGCCTTAAATAACTTACCTCGTCCAGGTGATTCGAGATTTTCCCTCTATACCGAACCACCGCCTTTAAACCAGAACAATAGGTTCAATTAATTTGATATTTTCTTCGAATAAAATTATTGACCCTAAAAGGGCACACTTACGACCTAAAAATGCCAACTTGCAGGCTTAAAAGAAGACGAGTACGGTCGCCTTCAAGGCCATCTAGAGCAGATGACAAGTGATCAGTCTTGGAAAGGTCCTGAGTGGGAAGCACTAGCAGGCTGTGGCTGGCCAGAAGACTGAACTTTGAACGTAGGTATCATGCGATCAAAACTCGTTACACAAAGCAGTGGGAATGGCAGACCTTAAAATGTATGAACTACGCCAATCGTGTTTCGCAAAAGGGTTTTCGGGCTTACACTGTTCTGACGAAAATTCACAACTCAATTCTTAGTCGAATGGACAAAAACCGGCCGATTTCCTTTTTGATTTACATAGTAAAATGTCTGGCTTTCTACACGTACCGGTGGAAGTACCTTGATGTGTGGCCTCTATTGGTGGGTAAGAGGTCGGTTAAACAAGACGGGAGGAGTTGTTGCGCGTCCTTCTTTAATGGGTTCTAAAATAATAGTTTCATTCCGACAAAATATATTCAGTTGCAAAGCGAATTGGAGTTAACAATAAACTCCACCCAGTTTACGTTTTAGGATATTCTTTAAGTGAACGTGCAACACCAAGTCTCCCCTCATTTTTCAGCTTGCACGAATTTCGAGATGTCGTGGTAGGTTGGCATGGCATACTACTCATATGGTTGCTAAAAACTCTTTGACAATCCACTTCCGGTTTCCTATTCTCGGAGCTAATCAGATAGGCGTAATCCCCAAATTTATACTAGTCCTATGTTCCATCTGTATCTAAAATCATAGAAGTGATGAAATACAATCATTTGAAAAGTACTATGGTGTTAACGTGAGACTCAACGGAATCTCCCGTCTATGATATTCTTCAGTTGAGTCGCCCGATAATACCAATGAAATTTTACAAATGAGTGAGTTTGCCATCCGCTTACCATCTGATAATAAAGACTCGCATGCTTTCAATGGGCACTCAAGGACTGCACCTCTTTGATGAACTTCAAGAAGGGCGAAACCGGTCGTGGAATGTGCAAGAGTGTTTAACGACGTTTTGCGAAGCGTTTTATGTCAAGAAGACATACTACATTATCAAGAATGAGGTGCCAACCCAAAAGTAAAGCGGCTTTATATAGCCCCTTCAGTTAGAGAATATCACAAAATGGGGATTCAATTAAGTGTTCTGTTAATATTAATGCAAGTTTTAATAATATTTTGTTTTTACTTATTTCATATCAAGCTTCAATTCTCTCAAAACCCTTGATGTGAACTACTTGGGTGCTAATCAAAATGACTATCTCAGGTGGCTTCCGGATACCCAATCTATTTCCGAAAAAGTCTGCTGCTTTTCTCCCGTTGTTAACCTAGTATTCATGTGGTCGCTTGTTGACAGGTCAAAAATGACGAATCCGGATGCTGTGGAATTTGTAGTATGACCAAAGTGATTGACACTTCTTCACGCTTCAATCAAGTACTTATGATGTACGTTCACAGCGTTCTTCAAATGGCACCATTCCAAGCCTTATAAACTTACCGCATACGATTTCAGTTTGAAAGTTTACCAGTCAATACTCTGTTTGTCTCCCGCAGCTTGTCGCTCTGTTATCTGCTGAATCTCATTTTCGTGGGGGGTGACTGTCACAGTTGATGTCTCATTTTAAGAGTCACTCCCGTTTTTAAGGCAGGCTGCTTTTTGTGTTTAATCGATATATTTACATAATTTACTGCAACTCCACTGCTGAAAAATCATTGAAGTACGTTAAAATTTTCTTGAGCTGAAGTAACGTATGGGCTGATGAGTTTTTGATTATGGAGTCATTTCGTTTCACTGATGATCATCAAATGTGAGTGAAACCGGAATCAAGTTTCTACTAGTAGCAAGAAATTCAACAGCAGCATCAGTCAACAGTCTCATCATGCTATTGCCATCTTGTGTTGTCAGCAGACAGACTGTCTTCTGGTCAGCGCACAGAGTAGCGAGCAGACAACTTTTGGAACTAGACAGTTTTCCAGCTGGAAGACGCGCTATAACATCCGATTTAATGCATGTTGTTTGATTTCTGTTGCGCGGAAGTTATTATCAGGCAACCTACTGATCAGAAAATTGTATTGTCATGCGAAAAACTAAGAGTAGATAGTATATGCTTGCTTGACTAATCATCTCACGATTAAGTGCTTTGCTGAGACTTCTGAATTTACAGACTAATTTTGTGATATGAAATTTTCCCACAGTATAAATCAGGGAGATTTGTAGAACTTGTTTTTGTCAGCATTCCAAACCCAGGTAGTATGGTTTTCATCAATTGAACGTGGTCATTGGGATTATCCAGTCTGTGCTGATGTAGTGTTGAGGCGATTGTTCTTAATATGCCAAGTATGGAGTCTAAATCACAGCATGGTCAACATTATGCACCATGGACGAGCCTTGATAACGGTGAAACACGAATACGTCACATCCTGTCCGCGCTGTGGACGAAACGGGATGAGTTCACAAAAACACAAGGAGAACTGAGTATATAGGGGTGAGAAGGGAACGAAATCAAAGTATTTTTGATAACTTCGGATGGATTCTTAGCAACCGGTTTTCTCCTTACCATTCGATTTTGTTTCACACACGATTCATAACTTTTTCTATTTTATTAAGAACTAAATTAAACAAGGGTTCATGTTTGTGATTTCGGATTCCACAGCACCGCCAAGCCTACCCTCTTTCTAATGAGAATGGGGCTTAGGTGCTCCAACGAAACCTGATAATTTGCCTCGACCTGCCATGCCTGGCTTTGAATCCTGGCTTTGAATCCAGCGTAATCATATCAATTCGCTAATCTCGCACATTTAGCGTTTCGATTTGCATTCAATTAGACACTGTTCTAATAGTGTCTTACAATGTCTCACAGTGTTTATCAGCGTCGTTTCTGAAAATATTTTATTCTAAGACGCTTTTCAGTTTTTTTAAATTTAAGAATGACAGTCTTTCAGTAGATGCTGGTATAAATGACTATGTATCACGCACATAAATTGAAGTGATTTTTGGTCCCTGAATCCTCGTATCGTTTCACAGTAGCACGATTTTCCATGTTTGGACATTGGCACTATGCAACAACTCATTTGTGATATTCAAAACCGTCACGTTCATTATCTATCTCACAACAGTCGTAATTGATTTGATCAAAAAACACCGCACCCTGAGACACACGAGTACAGATGAACGTAGGTGTACGTGGGAATATCCAACCACAAACGTTCTGTATTCGAGCATTAGCCACAAATATCACTGTTGTGGTCCGCACTCAAAGTTTGTTGCTCACCACCCAATCGTCACTACAGTTCCCCCCACCCATCATCACTCCACCACCATCATTCATCATTTGACGTGATGACCAGTTTTCAATAAGACCACTTTGGCAGTGAGCGGTCCACTTTTCTTTTTGGTTCTACAAGATCAGCTCCAGGTCTTTTCATTGAGCTGCAACACTGAAGTCTTTTTATCATGACGACAAAAAAGATTTACGACGAACTCAGCAATTAACGAACCCCCTTAAGGAGGCTTTGTTAAAAAAAGGCACCCTGTTCGGCGCGTGTCACGCATTTGTATAAGATGGTACCTAAAAATGGCGGTGATTGGTGTTGGTCTTTCTCTTTTCTGTGGAATAAAGTACATTGTTTTCCTCCTGGCAGTGAAAAATGTACTGTCCTTTACAGCCCCTCCGGAGGAATCGCAACATCGTCTCTCCAAAACATTTTCAATCTTTCTCTGTTTCTATCCGCCAGTCGGAAGTTTACTGAATGGAACACTTCATTTAGTTTTCGCAAATGCGACAAATTTAGCGAATTCCTTTGCACATATAAAGAAGTAAAATTGAATGCGAAGGAAGTTGTAAACGGTGGACAGACAGCTAAAGGTATTGGGAAGCCTGAAGATGCGGTAAAGGTACACATAGAGTGGATCACTGCACCGTTTGGGAATGAGAGAAACAAGAGCCATCTTGGCCGTATATGTGTATGTGTGAAGAGATCAGTGAGGGAAGAAAACAACACAGCGTGTAACGGAATCTGTGAGACATAGAGCCCTCGAGTAAACTGGAGTCAAGCCACACGTGTTATCCAAGATAATACAAGGGTGAGCCAGATACCCACACTCGAACAGTTCGGTATTCACTTGTGCAGTTCACACAAAGCGGAGTATGTTGTCTGATAGCAAGCGGTATTCGCTTATTAGCGTCCTTTGAGATCTCTGGATTCTCCTTCAGAAGTGCCTCATATACGCGTTGATGAGAGGTTTCTTGGGCAGTACATTATCCAGCAATTACCGAGCCATAAAAAATTCAGATATCATAGTACTTTTCACTTAAAGATATGAGCCGTAACGAACTCCTGATTCATTCGGACTCCAGTGGGCTTGCATCACACACGATGCTCTGTTGTATGCAACCCTTTACGAGATTAACTGTGAGCGAGTTTCGGAATGATAGGGGAAGAATAAACAACGACAGCATTTGCAAAACAACTGGTCTCTCAAGATTTCGCGTAGGACCCTGAATTCTGATGCCTGTTGAACTGATTTTAATTACTAAATCGTTTTTTCGTTATTGGTAGATTTAACACGAAGAATCTAACAGAGCAGTCGTACGTAAGACCGAAGTGTTTGGAATATTGTATAGTTTCAACCAGTGTCTATTCAATTGTGAAACAGCTGATTCGCTAGTTTATATTGCTCCGCAAGTTGATGAAAACTCAAAATTAGGACCCAGTAGTGCACTGACTCACCAACATTACAAGTTATATCGTACAAAAATTGCGTATTCAGTCATGTCAGCTATCGACTACGGATGTTCAGCGCAGAGTCGCTGATGTTATATTTTTTTACCGTATAGCTTGCATTCGTCAGTTGTACGAAGGAAAAAGTACTCACCATAGATGGGATCGTACATGACAGCTATGAGGTTTAACCATTAGTATAATGATGAAAACGTAGAACCAAACTATTAATACCTAAAGTTTGTAAAAATATATTTTCATGATTTCAGCGTCAGTTAGTGTCTGAACTTAACAACCAAAAGTGACCAAGAGCATTTATTGAGTAACGATTAGCCTGTAATTTCTGCGACAAGCGTCATCCCTTGGAGTGAAGATTTTGGTAGATAAAGGTTCTGCCAAGTGGTACCCAGGGATCTAGCCTTCTATATCAAGAAACACTACAGGTCCGGTGATAAGAATATAGGCGTATCCCGCAGATGACTGGACCTAGTCATCCCTCACCTTCGGTGTTCGGCTTTTCCACCACGTTATTTTCTTGAATGCTATGGAGAAAGATATTTGCACTGATTCTGTTTACTAGCGATCAGTGATTTGACTTAATGATGCAAAATGTTCTATTACTATAGGTAACCATCTCCTCAGGTTTAGCTAGTTTGAACTTTGAGGTCGAAAAAAGGGTGTGTTATTATAGTGCTAATTCAACATGGTTTCCTTTTCCCGAACAAGTGCGCTGACTTGTTTCTGGTGGCCACTCTCGCTGAATGAACAGGGCGTGAGTTCGCTGATGCAAAGAACATTCTAAAATTTACATAAAAATGAATTCTGCGGTCCCTGAGACATCGAGTTTTGTTCATCTCTTTCACCGTTCTGCTGGTCAAGTCAAGATGCTCATACAAAACATCGCCGAGTTGGTGGTGTATTCCCTCCCAAACGTTTCTATTAACAAGCGGTAAGGAATTGGTTTTACCGGCTTATTTTAGGGAACCTTAACATTACTTGAATATGTGCTAGTGACGATAGGCATAAAGCATTTTATTACTGTTGAACTGACGGGGTTCTAATCCAGGCTTTATCCAACGGTTTTCTGGAAAGCTGTGTATATACTATGTGAGATGTTTACATGCTTATAGTATCAGTTCGGTTTGGTGCTTTTAGAATCTACCTTATTTTCATGAAGTGACCAAACAGGAGTGTCTGATGCGTCTTCATTCTTGGATTCTAGAGGTAACTGCAGCGAATGGCTGATGTTCACTGATATTCATTCGACCACGCTGGCCGAATCCTGTTGTTTGACTCCAAGTGATCTACTATTTGACGCGGGCTGTTTTTCATAGGAGGAGGGGTGTATTTATCCTGATGTTCTGAGTTCCATTATATCCGGGATTTATCGATTGGGCTGAAAAATTGTTAAGTTTTGTGTAAATCAAAAAGCACCAGATTAACCATCAGTCTAGGCCAAACACTGAAACCGACATACGGTGAGACGTAAGGAGATGGACATGTTGGAAATATGGGATGAGATTAATATGGCGTTATTTTTACGAAAACTAGGATTGTACATTCGATTCTCCTTCTTGTTAACTTTCATTCAAATTGATGGAAATGTATGATTAGTTATTGAGGTTCTAAATACTTGGGATCACTCATGGTGATTCGCACTGGGAACAATAATATATAGACCAGAAGCTACCCTAATGCAATCAAACGATCACTCTGGTTACAGTCTGTTTATTCAACAGATACAAACAGATTCTCGGTTACACGGAGAAATTATATTGAAGTTGCAAAAGCACTGTGCCAACGTTAGTTCCAAATGTCAGTTTCCAACAGTTCCGTCAGGAGTAGAAAGCAAATTGTTATTTGTTGACAAGTATGTTGACATCTGAACCATGAATTTGGTAATCGAACAATAAATTTTATATAAATGAACATTCTGCACTGGGAAAGTGCATAACTGGCAGGAAGTGCAAAAAGTCGAGTTGGGTATATCCAAATTTTTTTCTCTAATGTCTATGCCGATTTTGTACATCAACTGAATGGCGTTGGCCGATGTTTTTGTCCTGATACCTAATAGCTGTCACGATTTAGTAGAGCAGGTGCATAATTAGTGGAGCTGTCATCTAACTGTTTCCCATTGCTGTACAGTCCAGTATTTAAGTTCCCAAAATATTCTCCACTAGCAGACAGATCCCGATTTCCGACAAGCACTCAATTGCTGCGTAGCTATTTGAATGTTGTATGTTCCCTGTCATTGTGACTTTAATTTCATTTGACTATATCGGTTTACTTTACATAAAAACAGAGTCAACTCTTTCATCCAGTTCAGTCGATAAAAGTCTTTGGTTTGACCTTTCATCGTTAATCTGGATTTATCACGAGTTATAACTCATTTTCTCTAACCTGGAAACTGCATAATTTTCCCATGACTGTAGAAACTGTTTGGTTTTATCCTTAAAACATGGAAGAAAAGGAGATATCCTGAGTAAAACACAAAGCAAACCGAGGGCACGGCAAAATTGAATGTTCAGCTATTACATACGGAGTGATTGCTTACAACATCTCACTGTATTTACCTATATTCTCCCACGCGAATGCGCATCATTTTGCCTCGGAAACTGCGTTACTGCCTGGGTGGGAAAAATGGTGTGAATTGCATCATTATATGACATGTTGCACAAATTCATGGTGATTCCCAGGCGCTTACATTCAAGTGAATTTTAATTTGGTGTACGGAGATAAATGAATTAGACCAATGTTTGAAAACGGAGCCAAATTACCATTGATTGACGCGAAATAGAGTGGTCGGAAATGTAACCACCATCAGGGACAGACCACCAAGGTTCGGAGTATTACTGAAGATGAGAATCGAATCGTCTCTGGAAAGTTCATTCAGTTGGTCATAATGATTAGTCAACATAATCAATACTCTAGAGAGCCTCGAGATTGGTGGATGGTGGAACGATTTTTATACATCAATTTTATGCATGTTGACAGGCTTGCTTGACATTGTTGAGCTGTACAAATTCTCTTCCAGTTAGGTCACAAAAGCGAGAAAAGTGTTTTTCTCCAAAACGACATAGCAAGGTTGCATGCAGCGGATACAACAAACAAGTTTCTAATAGGACGACTTATATGACTTTTAAGGTATGGATTAGGAACTGGTGTTTAGCGCAGTCTAAAGTGTACATTATGTTGGCTGTTTTGCAGACTTTCACTCAGTCAACTTAAATCTGCCTGGCTATAAGCCTCGCAGACATACAAAAACACAGTTTTCTGAGTCTTCCAATTAATTTCTTCTAGTTTTGTTTGAATTCATGTTTGTGGGAACGTATCGTACTTTGTTGCACTTATCCGGTCATCTCAATATCCCCCTTTCCACCACCGAGTTTAACTTTACAGGGGCATCACCGGTTTTGGAAATATACTGTTGGTTAACTAGACACCTAAGGAAACGTTTTTCCACGGTGAATACCAACATAAGAGCTAACAGAAAGTTGAAATCTGAAGTTAGGAATACTAACATTATTCGTGGCATTTTGGGTAAGTACCAATGGTTATTTATGTGTGTAATCTGGGAAAATTTTAGTTTCAGTCATCTTGTTTGGCTGAAACGCAGCTTTAGCTCTCCCTCTCTCTGAAGCCTGCGAATTAGGTTTTTGTACACTTTTCACGCCAAATACCGATGACAGATGCACGGATAAGTAATGCTTAGGATAATCCACCTATGGTAACGATCCACAGATGTAGCTTCAGTGAACTCGCTGGCCTTAGCAGCCCTACCATGATCCAGGTAGTTGGCCGTTGATTTAAAACCATACAGAATATACAGCCGGCGGAAGGCTTATGGACGAACAATATGGGTCCCTTAAGACATTCACTGAAATTCTGTCGAGACCCCGATGAAGCCCGAAAGTCATGGTGTTTTAGGGATGACGAGGGTTACCCGAGTGTTACATGAGAAACAGCAATGTGGGGTGTCTGTAAACATGGTGAGCGGTAAAAATAATGAGTGGCTCAAAGAACAAAGCAGACAAAGGCACTGTTTATGTTGTTGTTCTGCTGTGTTCTAAGTAACAAATTTGTTTGTGGGATTTAAGCGGTTGGTTATCCTTCTTCCTCTCGAGGACAGTACATCCACTAAGTGGTTTTTCTGATGCGTCCACTATTCGGGGATACGCCATTTAAATTTGGTCACTGCTTAATTATTCATTGACTCTCCTAAAATACTGGATACTGGAATCGGTTTGTAAGCAATCCATGAATGAGCCACTAAGTTTACTCACCCTTTGGTTAGTTTGCGGCTGCTAAGAAGCGCTGCTTGACAAGGGTTAAAAGTTTGCCCTGTGGAGATACCTTTTGTCACCTTGTTCGAGAGCAAACTTTTAGGCCCGAGTAAATTTTCCAGTGTGATTCTTATACGTTTAGCATCTAGACCGTCATCGTCTTCCGTGGGATTTTATAACAACTGTTCCCGCGACGTCCCCCATAACCATTTATTACACGTCGAAACAGCTTTTCTACACATTTGAGTGCAAACACTATCGAAGAAGCGCCGTATCAGAATAACGTCAACTGTCACCGTTTTCGCTCAGTTTTAGAGTAGTGTCATTATTTCCTGGGATGCCTTTAAAATCAACCGTTATTTTTACCCACTTTGGCACATGATCGGCTTCACATTTGAAATGAATCTACACAACCATATTTGGTTATCTGATCTGTTGAAGTCAAATGGACACATCTTTAGGGCTAGCGTCCCGTTTAAAACAATGAGTTCCTCAATCACTGCTATTGACAGCGACGTATATTCTCAAGTTTAGCTGGCAAAAAGCCAAATTGAAGAAGTCAAAAAAATTGTCTGTTTCATCTTTACTGAAGCTTTAACAAATCAGCCGGGAAATGACTGAAACGTTCACTGAAACCCAAATGATCGGATAGAAATATCCGCTAACACTTATCTTCCAGCTCCGTGAGAATACCGGTTTGGAAGTCCAAGCGCAATCAGGAGGGGGATGTTGAGGAACACACAGTACAGACTGATGGAGGAGGCATCTAATTAGGTAGTGAGTGAGTCGATCTTAGTCTCATTAGAAGAGCTAAGTGAGTTCAGCAACCAATTCAATCTGCCCTTCACCAAAAAGTGGGCGGACGAAGAAGCCATGTAAACATGTGTTTCACGAACATTCTCAGGTGGACAGAAGAACATAGCATATGGGTACACGGCTTAGAAAAGTGTTATTCACTAACAGACGGAGCAGATCACTCACTGTGTTGCTTGTTGATAAAAAGCATTTACTGAACCAATTTACCACGGCGACTAATAATTTGAGATGAAAATTTCCGCTTGCGAGAACGTTCATTTGTCAACGCCGGATGTGGGTCAAGTCCTGCCCGATAATATTGTGGAGATCGTGGTGCAAAATATATTTGTTAGAACAAGATGCACATAATTTGGGCTAAGGCTCCATCAAGATTCATGACGAGACGCAGAACCAAAGGTCACATCAAGAAAAAATCATGAGAATTAGATGGAAACTCTTGGAAAAAATTCCGACAAGTGTGATAAGATGACAATTTAGTGACGCTGCTTGAAGAATTTTTTCAATGCACGTACGGTTTCCAGTTCTTTGGCAATAATGTTCGGCAACCTGTATCGTTTCGTGTTCTAATTTGACGGATTGCCGATTTCGACTGCAAAATTCTTACGTACCCAATAACTGTCACCCACCCCCCCGAGTTCAAGAATATCAAACCGGGGCTGGGCAAACACATGTTAAAATAACGGGTAGAAGTAATAGCCCTGCATGCATTCCGCACTTTATGACTGATAGTTCCTCCTCAAGATTCATTCACAGAAGTTTCAATGTCATGGTATAACAGCCACCTAATGACAGTTTAGCACTATTGGCGTACAGATGATATGGACAGGGCTGAGGCAAGCCCGATATCTAGAAACGACTATGGGCGTGCGCTGGTGACCACAGTAACTTGTTTTTTTGCATACAAAGTGCTTTTGACAACAAACGAGGAGGTAAAATAACTGGATGGGACTAATTCGAAATTGTAACGACTTTTGAAAGTTTGATAACATGCTGATATCCCGTAACACTATTTGGAGCATATAGGTGTATGCCTGAAGTTGGCTTGGTTGGGTCGAATAGTGGTGGTCGACTACTCTGTTTATTACAATTCTTAGCTACACTAGCCCAGCCATAATCAGGAGCCCTTGCAATTTTTCTGCCTAGCAGAAAGTGGTCGTCTGCAAGGGCCTATGGCGTGGACTAGTTTGTAGATCACTAGTCGACAGTGTCCTTTTGTTCTTGATTGACTCATGTTTGATGCAATGCTGTTGAGCATGAAAAGTGAACAGTCCGAAAAGAATTCATTGTTTTGAAACATTACTTCCATCTGCTGTCTTTACGTTAATGGTCAGAAGTCGATGACAGTATGAACTTTGGATGTATCATCATAAGTGCCAGAATGTAATCCCGAACATTCTCCTTAATTATGTGAAAAAGTCTACTACATGATTCCATGAAAAAACAGGTTTGGTTTTCAACACTGACGTACTCTGTGCAACACGAGGAGGCGGTGTTACCGGCTATTAATCGGAATGTAAGGCAAACGATATCACGGCGAGCATTTGTCATGATGGGCTTTGGTCGTGCAGCTGAACAGCTACCGTGAGATTCTGCTAAACGTTGATGAAACATGAGGAAGATACACTGTTTTTATTGCAGTGATGTATGACCCTTCGTAACAACACAGTTTTTAGTTTCTCTACATTAAATTACCATTAGCGTTGATGAAGCCTTGAAATCTCTCGATTCCGAAGTTCACTTGTGCTTATCGCACGCTGGGACTTCGCAGGTAATTTCGAGAACAAATTACTTGAGAATAGCGAATCATATGAAACAATCCTGTAAAATCCGGAAACAAAGGAGGGGGTGGTTTGTAAAACCATTGCCCGACTTTCGAGTTCGTCAGCATCTTTCTGACTCTCCTGAAAAAGTTTCCTTCCTTATGATGCTAGCCGATTAAGAGAGATCAACGTTATTCAGGTAACAAGCACATTTTGAAGAAGGTGGTATGCAGATTAGATAACCTACAGATAACCTGTATAAAGAGACGAGGATATGAAATACTGCAAAATGAATGAACAGTTTGGTCATAAGAAAACGAGATTTTGATGAGGGTCGTTATCTGCTCGCATGACAAAATGACTGATTATATTATTAGTCCAACCCTTAGGCTCCGATTTAAGATATATATATATATATATATATATATATATATATGCACCGGACTCTAACTGTTTTTTTTTGGAAAATGGAGTAGCCGGTTTTGCACCAGCATTTCACTTCTCAAGTATGCCAGTGAGGAACTGAGTACCAATGACAACGGGCATCCCTGGCGTTCTATAAGACACGTAAATTGCTTAAGAAGCTGGGAAGGTCATAAACCAGTCAATGTGCAAATAAGAGTATTTGTTGAATTTCGTCAACTCTGGGTTCACTTGCAACATAAGGTGGAAGGGCGCAACCGGGCGTTGACGGTCGAAGAGTTTTCAGCAACCTAATGAGTAGTGTTTTACATCTGGATTATAAGCGGATTGTTTATTACTGAGCCACCATGGAGGATCAGCATGTGTCGCCATGGAGGATCTTATCCAGGAGCAGAACGTTCAAGATCGCAACCACGAGGAAACATGCACTAATCAGGTATGACACACATAAGGTCAAATTTCTACTCAGTTGTTCAGATGTCAACATCCAACTGGACATATATGAATGAGGTTGTCATTAAAAACTGTCTGTGGTATGATGGAGCTCTGGCCAAAAGACTAAAGTGCCGACTGACACTGTCACATGGCCTGAGGTGGAGCACTGCATCGTTTATTTCGTGTAGACAAGTTTCTGTGAAATTTAGTAGTTCGGTAGGGCAGCATATTTTGGTTTTCTAACGGAGAATGTCAAGTGATAGCTGAGTCTTCTTAGGTGAATCAATCTCGGAATGCACACCGCCCGTTTTCTGTGCTCAGATAGGCACAACTTCCGCTGTATGCTAGTTTGTTCTATGTGAGTGTCGTTGTCAACCGCGGAAAATTTCATATACGTGGTCCATTTTATCACTTAATGGTACTAGATCTTTGGATTGCACAATGGGCTTTCTACAGTGTTGTCTGGTTCTTAAGCTGACTGGGGCAATGATCCAAAAGTGCACCAGGTTTTCTTACGATTTCTCCCCGTGCGTATTACTGACAGGTGATATGAAAGCTCGGCTTTTGTGGAAGACTCCGTTTTGCCTTTGACTCCGCCTATCCAACAAAGGTTACTGGATGGTTACTTTTTATCAGCCTCTCTCTGATTACCCTTGTCTCCATATTTCTTGAAGGTTTGCCAAAGCATAAATTGGCTGCCAGATTGATTAGAATCCTGACGACCGTTCGTCGGATCAACTAACTGGGCTGAGCGGCTGATTAAATATTGATTAGAATAAGTAAGCCTTTGATGGAAGAACAAAACTTACCTTTAGTCGTGAACTTTTAAAAGGCAGTCAGCAAAATTCACTTCCATGCAGATAAAGCAACGGGATTGCACAGAAAGCCAAAAAAATCATAAGGATAGCATGACTGATGTGGTCTGAAAGACAGAGTAGAAAAATGATATTATCCAATATGCCATATTTTAAAAATCCAGAAAACTATGGCTAGAGAACCTCGTACAGATACACGGATAGCAAGCTGGTCTGGAGTAGCGGTTCAGACACGACGAAACGTTCAATGCCTTTAGTGAGTGTCCTCTGCTAACCACTAAGTGATCTGGGGTCGCTGGGTCAGCCGAGTAGTGGTCCACAGAAGATATCGGGTGTATTCGTGAGCACGTTCGGAGAGACATCGGTAAACTACCCCTTGGACACTGATTAGTTGAGCGCATCTGGGTAAAGTTGATGCGTATTTGGATGGCTCCCTGAAAAGTGGTTGGTTATTTCAGCTACGGCGTCTTGGTTGAGCAGTAAAGTATTGGCTTCTTGTCGATATTGGACTTAGACGATCTGGGCTTCTCTTAGGAGTTTGTAGTTGTAAATTTGCAAGAGCAGCACACCTGAATAGACAGGTTTTTGAAGTTCCAATCACGTTTTCATGCATTTAGAGCCATTGAACTCTACTTTGATCGTTATATGTAATCACGGTGTTAGGAAGTGCTGTTATCGTCATGAGAATCAGATATAACCAAATAGAAAAGTGTGTTGATCGAAGTCTCTTTCAGAAAAGTGTGGTGAGCATGTATCCATCAACATTATGTTCTACTTGAACCCAAATTGCGCAAAATTGGCGAAATACACTCACTTGCTTACCAATTTGGTTTTGACGGGAAACTCATCTGGAAACCAGCTGAATCCCTTGTTTATGATGTTTTTAAGCAACTGAATGTGCTGCACCAGGCCGCCCCATGTTTCAGTTGGTACGATATTCAAGATATCACGACACATTATATGGACGTAATGACATCATAAGCGAGAGATTCAGCCGGGTTCCTAGTGAGTCCCACGTCAAAATCAAACTGGTATGCAAATGAGTGTATTTGGCTAATTTAGTGCAGTTTGGGTTCAAGTAGAACTTTGGGTTGACGGAAACTCGGAGCTGCACCTAAATGATGAGCCCAAATAGGGGAGAAACCAATCGTGAGCTTCCGAAGGTTTTTCAGCAACCTTATGAGTAGTGCATTATGTCAATAACTAGGGCCGTTCACATTGTGGGCGTGGTTGAACTTTGAAGAAGCTCTTGTTATGGACGTACATTAGATCCTATGGGCGAAGGAATGGTTAGATATAGTGAGTAGAACTGTTGCGGCTGTTACGAGGCACACATTTATTATTATGGAATGCAGTTACCACATCAGAGTACTCTAGTATCCTAAGAGAAGCCAATAAAATGTCTGACTGTTGGAGTTGTTCCCTTGTGGCAAAATGACCAAAGAAGAACCGTAAAGCGGCTGACACACATGGCCCTCAGTAATACAGTCGACAGGTGACAAGCGACAACCGGCTATAAAGGGACAGAAGATCCCAGTTTAGCTGATCTAATCGCCCAAATACAGTTCGGGAAATTTAAACTATCCCAGTGGCGTTCTTGCTGAGAAAACTGTATCTACACGATTTACCCTGAAGACCAGTGGTATTAAAAATTTACTTGGGTAAAGAATAAGCCAATACACAATGTCCCAAAAGAGAAAAAAATGTTATATGAAGAATTATGTATTGTTAAAATGCCCAAAATCTAGACAGGCCAGTACGGTCACCATTATGTCTTATCGTCATCCGAGGTTTCAGAAAGAGTCGATAACAAAAGAGAAGGGCAAAGTTGATTTCCTCAAAACACGTGCCAGTTACGCTCAAGAGTTACCAGCTAGTGCAAAAACAGCCGTTCCAAAGCGAGTTGTGAGTATGGCATTGAAAATCACTGGTGTTTTTTGCTATAAACATGTGGACACATGACGATCAAATAAATTATAGCCCTAATCAAATTATCGAACTTTAAAATTTTTGGATAAGATATAATAAAAGCTGCCACCAGGTTGATTAATCCATTCGAAAGAATGAGACAAATAATTTTCGCTGAATAGCATATGCTCAGCACTTCTAGGCTTTCCACTGTCGTTCCATGGTTTGGTCATTACCAAATGCACAATGTACATGTGGATACGCGAATAATTACTGTTCACCCACAATAACATCACGTAATTACCCATCAACAACTCTGACTAGATTGATTATTCTGGCGGCCCTTCCTAAGAGGCAATAGTCATGTGACGTAACATAATTGTCCCTCATGCAGGCAGAAGCGCTTTCCGTAATTGCGATAATTTATAAGGCTGGAAAACACTTTCCAGGTAAACATTCTCTGAAAACATTCATACTTGACGTTGAATAAAAGGAGACTGACCATCGCGTCGCATAGAAAGTAAAACGATGCAAACAACAAGAAACGGGAAAAGTCATCCTACTAGAATGTTTGTGTTTATTGCTCAACTTTGGCATTAAGTATACCACACGTGTCTGAGGATCCAAGTAACTTTTGAACACATAAGCTGAATTCATATGATTTCGATAAGTATTCGTCAGTCAAATACACATGTAAATAACCTAGAGACTTAAAGATACAGAAGATTACAATACAGCTGATCGGTTGCATGAACCAACAAAGTCATTTCACGAAATGGAGAGACATTCATGACTCGGTGTTAGAAACACTCTGACATGGGGTTTGATGGGCTATGGCAGGGCCAGCGAGCCTAACTGACGCTTCTAGACAAGGGTCGACCGTCGTAAGCGAATTGCAGTTGCCTTGACTGTTGTGGTTGCATTTTGTGGGATGACCCTGGACACGCTTGTTAGGACGCGATAGATCATACTGAATGATTTGGTCAGATTAATCCGGTGATTGTTCGCATGAGTATATTTACGTTTTTGGATAACTGCTGAGACATTTTGAGGATATGATCAGCACTTCGAGGAGGACAGTCCCTGACCTCCGGATTTTTTCGATTAGGGATAATACCTCGCATGTTAATTAGGCTTTCAAGGATTGAATGTGCTATACTTTTGCCCTGCCATAGCCCATCAAACCCCATGTCAGAGTGTTTCTGACACCGAGTCATGAATGTCTCTCCATTTCGTAGAATGACTTTGTTGGTTCATGCAACTGATCAGTTATATTGTAATCTTCTGTATCTTTAAGCCTCTAGGTTATTTACATGTGTATTTAATTGACGAACACTTATCAAAATCATATGATTGCAGCCTATGTGTTCCAGATTATGTTCGGGAGGTTTGGCAGACTTTACTTCGACTTCTGAATTGCCAAATCGCACTAGTTGCAAACACTAATGCCTGGTGATCAGCGGTAATCTCTCATGAAACTCTCACTTTGTTCAGGTCGCTGTTTTTCAGTAGCATCTCTGTGTGCCTTCTTCGGCTCGTTCGTGCAGCATATACCGTTAAGCTTCTGTCCAAAGGCTTGAAATGTTTGCGGTTTCTTTATGCCTGTGTAAAAATTTTAGCACACAGTTTCTAAGAAATTTCCCTTCTTCGGACCCTTCTCAGCGTTTTTTCCAGTTATAGTAACTAGCTCACAGGTAGCACCTGCCATTTAGGCAAATTTGTGTTAAGCTTAAGTCCAACTATGTTGGATGCCTTAGTCATTTCACTTTTAGCTGTTCTGGAGTATGGACAAAAAGATCTTGTAAAAATTGCTACACACGGCAACGGCTTATCAAAACGTCGTTGGACCGCTGCCACACGATTCACTTCTGAACATAACTTACACTCCGAACAGCTAGCCCAATTGAGTCCGCAACTTACTTGTCCTTAAGTAATGGTGAATGATGCGTTGGACACAACACAGAGGTTGAAATAGCCAACTAAAATTCGAGGTGCTGTTATGGGAAACCCTGTTACGGGAGTATCAGCTTTGGATAGTTTGAGCACCCCAGAGAGTTGGTTTTTAGTGCCTCAATTTAAGCCCTCATATTACCTTTCCATGTGTAGTAATCAGGCTATTCTTTGATAACACAATGGCAAAGGCAAAGTGCACAGAAGGTTCAGCTTTACTCCACAGGTTACTTATTAGCTCCTTACCTCACTAGAATTAGACATTTCGTTCGAAAACTTCTGGTAACCTGTGTCAGATGCGACCGTCACGTGACAACTAATGTCCCGATTGGTGCGACAAGCAGTGCTGGAAACAGTGAAACTTAGATTGACATTTTTCATTTTATTAAGAGAACAATTCGAACATATAACAATCGGGAACAACAAGTATTTGGGTTTTAGATACCGATCGGAACCCTTCAATATATTGGTTATTGCTTCATTGTTTAAGTTGTTCAAAATTGTCACGCAGCTCGAGAAGCTAACTTTCCATCATGTTTATTCATATTTTGGAGGATGGGGTTAGAATCATTGCTAAAAGAACGAAATCGAAAACGTTTTCAAGGGAGGGGCCTAACATTTTCCTTGAATTGAATGACGTTAAAGAAATTTGGCCTAGAATGTTTTTCCAATGCTCCACGCAGAGTGTTCCTTCTGTGAAAAGAAATTTTTCTAAGGAGGATAAGTGACTTTAATTCACAAAATGTATGTATGAGCATTTTGTGTCAGCATTTTATTGATCCGTATCAGATTTTATGTGGGAAGGCGGAAAATTTCAAGTCTATGTGTAAAGTCAAGCAATATTTCAACCACCACCATTCAATCAGAGTGACTGGAGTGAAATAAAATTACCATATTGAAGAAAACTTGAATTCATTTGGGCGAAAAAAAGAAAGATGCTTGATTCGTTTCTTGGTTTTTTTACTTCTGCAACCTTGTAACCAATTTTACGGTATGATAAGTGGAGCGAGTACTTTATTTTTTAGGTTACCTTTCAAGGTGAACAGACGAACACAGTGCATGGCAGAAAGTTTTAGTCACTTGTTTTTGGCGGTGGATTCACGCGGATTTCAATTGTCTGACAATTGTTATCCATATCACCAGAACACTCAATTACTAACCCTCTAGAAGCCCGGCTGCGTCCATCTCAGCAACCGTGAAATCCTCTAAAGTGTGCCCCTTTCTACGGCTATTCTTTAGGGCTCGGTTCTGGTCTGTCAGATCAAATTCTTTCTCTAACAACGATCTGATTACTTCCCGATCTCCGGGTAACAAATGGGTACAAAGACGTCGCTCCTGCATCAACGGTCACACTGTACCTCACCCGCTTTTAAAGAAGGAAGGAAGGCAGGAAGGAACTAACTTACATTCCATTTCATAGGTCACAGGTTGACCCATCATCCAAAAGAACAGCACTTTGCCAGTATATTCGTGATCACAGGATATTTACGATTTTTCAGTTCATCACTTATCATGATTAGTGACATTGAATGCAAGACCACTCAGATGCTAGCGAGGTTCACTGCAATAAAGTTCGCTCCATATAGGTTACCTGGGACAATGGACGGTTAGGAGAAGGGCAGCCTTTACACATCAGCCGACTTTCGTTAGTATTGAGCGATCATATTTAGTGACAATTACACTGAAAATTTACTTTTGTTAACGAAGGTGACAAAGGTAATTTTGTCAGTTTTTTTGCAGGAATTCCACTTAGAGACATTCGTGATGAGTATGCGTACCAGGAATTATGCAATCTAAATGTTTTATTTTGGGCGGACAAAGCACTTTTTATGTCTGAACAAGATACAGTTTTCAGAATGATACGGAGATTCGCGCATGCCATTTAAAGCCATATTCTTTTTCAAATTTTAGCTTAGAATTTGAAGTTTTTTCAGGACATTTCCACCAAAACCATTGAGGGATTTGGACAAGCATCCAAATGTCATTTCACCCTTCAAATATTTCATTGAGCCGAATACAGTATACACCCAGTAAACGACGGTGTTTTCGAAGTATATCGGCTCAAAAATTGATTTAAAAAGAACAGACGTATTGAATATCACGAAAAGCCTGTGTTCCTTACATTTATGCCCCAGAAAAATCCTTGTCGTCAACAGAACCGTGGCATACGCAAGACCTGCAGCCATGGATGGATTAGGGAAGAAAGCTCTATATTTTAGGTTTAGCGGAACTGTGAAGTGAGAGTTATGGTAAGTAAACCTGTCGTTTCAAGTGCCCGGTCAGATAAGGATGGACTACTCTTTCAATTCGATTTTCCCCAAATAGCTGGGGTTAATATTCACTCCTTCAACTCAAAGACTCACAGCAGTTGTTTCCGAGCTGGTTTTTACAAGCTCATTCAATGCGAACTTTACGCCTGTGAGGAAAATGCTCAGAATGTTTGTTGTTTGACGTGTATAAAAGTGTTTCAGATCACTAGAGTCGTTAGCACATTAGGAAAAAGGGTTAAATTCTAAATTTTCCAACAGAATTGCACAGAACAACCATATCTCCAAACAGCTTCAGCACTTCCAGTTGCGTCAGTTAGCTGAAATTCCGGCCAAATATATTATTTCAATCTACAAAGAATAAAGGTTGCGTACGTCCAATATTCCCGGAAGCTAAAAAATTGGATCCAACACGCATGATGGCTGCGTCCCATTCCTGCGTTGTTCACCTCTGGTTTAAAAAACGCCGTGGAGACAAGTGAGTTCGCAGTATAAAATGCTTTACTACGCAGATTGAATTTTGCACGTTCGGGATTTGGAGGAAATCCGTACAGAATACGTGTCGTATGTCTCATTTTGAACAATTCGTCTGATTTCAGTTCGGTTTGTCGAGTTGACATTTGTTTATGCGCTGCGCAGCATATCATACACAACTAGGCTCAACGACCGATTCTAACTGGTTCATATAATACCGAATGACTCGTGTCATATCTCGTAGGTAGCCACAAGATTTGTAGAATTTGCATTCATATCACTCTCGTTTGAACTGTCCTCCTCATGCTCCGACATAATAATTTTGGTGAATGAACATGAACAGTGCACATTACTGGCCGCAATTTGAGTTTAGCCGAGGACATGTGACATGTGCGTCACGCGTGTGCTGGTGAGGTAGTTGAGATAAACCCGATCGCATGTCAGAAGTCCTGGGTTCAAATTCGGGTGCGGCCAAGGTCATGCACTACTATTGGGTGCTGCGTTTATGTACTATGAACTCAGCCGAATATCGAGCCAGGACGAGAGAAGAACAGCACAAATGACAGTGGGTTAAATGCAAAATTTCCATCCAGTTTTGAGGAACCCAGTATCTATATAAGTCCAAGTGTGTTGAGAAACGTGGGTTTTCGTTTGACTGAAACTACGATGAACATAGGGGCGAGTAGACCCTCGCCTTTTTGGAATAAAAGTAATGATTCTCGGAAAAATCAAACCGGTGAATTTATTGGTCGATTTGGCCCATCAGCTGGTGGGACCTGGAACCTTTGGTCGAATCAGTAGAATAAAAACTCAAATCCATTGTACTTACAAGTAAGAGATTTACACTGGTGTCATGCAAGCCTTCTGGGAATGACAGGGTTTTCACCGGACTCATTATAGTTCAAACCAGGACATGATTTATCTGCCCAGCACAGTGGAAATCTCATAGAGACAGGGAACAGTTTTGGTTGAGGTTGATTTTAAGCGCCATTTTAAGCAGCCATCAAAGTTACTTTGCTCTTTCTCCTAAAGTGGACCGAAAGATACCGTCAATCTATCAGGAAGCGAACACAGTCATTTTGAAGCATTTGTGCTGATATTTTCACAGCTTCACAAGAATCTCTCATTTTGTATAGTAAGTTCCATCCTGTGAAACAGTGCTCAGTTTTTGTTAGACTCGCTTGCCCGTGACGCGTACGGTAAAGAAACTTTTTGCCAAATGGATTAAGTCAGACTAATGTTCTTATGTATTCTCAGTCATTTTGAGATGGCATTTATCCATGATTCGGCCGAAAATTTGAAGCTTATCTGTGTGTAATGGCTATGATCATTCCCTCTTATGAACTGTGGGATAAAGATAGAAGTTGAATCTGTAAATACCTGAAGGCATGTTATGGATTCCCAACAGCCTAATTCGGCTAGCGACCAATCTTCATTTGCGCAACGCACGACGAGCTCCACTTTTATGAATCGCAGGATAAAAAACCGCCAATCGACGATGCCAAGTGCCACACAGATGTTTTCTACCTGGTGGAGCAGAAATATGACCCATCTTGACGAAGAAGATAACGACAATGTGTCCTTACTAGTGAGCTATATTGCGTGAGAACAATAGGTGGCAAACTGGTGTTCCAGAGCGAGTTCAGCGCCAGCTCACCTAAACCATTCATTCTGACATACATGTGCAAACGCTCAGTTAACCGAAAAATGCGAAACAGAGTTCCAAATAACTGTGGACCAAAGCGAAGTGCATATCTTACAAGATTATCTTCCCTCTAAGGATGAACGTTTAAAATGCATTTTCTGCTTCAAAAATGAACTGGAATATACTGTTAGCAAACGGGCCCACTTCAGAGTTTATGTTTGATCACAAAAGTTCACAAGAACATCTGTAGGGGACTAAATTTTAAAGGACAAGAGGCTGTGTTATGCGGATGGGTGAACTAAGGATCACATGTACAAAGGAAAAGAACAAGTTAACCGGCCACATAAAGTGCAGTTGGCCGACAAGGATACCAATGATTGACTCAAGGCTAGAACGACTTCGACAGAGTTGTTTGTACTGAATAGTTAAAAGCATCACTGCAAATGTTTTTTAGGGGAAATTAAAATGGTCTTGGGAACATTACACATATACAGAGCTAGAAGCTAGTGAAAGGCGCTGGCAGTATCAAAACACATACTGAATAGGTTGTCTTATAATCCTATCCTGATAATGAAGCGTTTTGCCAACTAAAGCCGGTTGGTTCCAAATAGTCAACGTATCACTAGCATGACTGATAAAAATGGAGATGGTGTCTGCATAGTAGTACTGATAAGCACGGTCTTCAGTGTGATGAGAAGAAAGATAGCTTTAGACTGTGATGGCTACATCCATATACACAGACACCGGTACACTGCGAACCATCAGTTTTTTTCCTGACAACGTAGCAGAAGGTCATTTTCACTTCCATAGGATCAGGCACTAATACAGTCCTCGGGTATTGGACTGATCAAGTGTGACAGAATCACCGAAGACTTACTCGTAGTTGCTAAGCCAAATGCGGCCAAATGCGTGCGATCTTCTAACAGGACTGGAAAGTTCAGGGGTTTCATTTTGTCAGCACACAGACCGATGTCTGTCAGCAGCCACAATCCGGTCTGGGAAAAATGGCATATCGACGAACTCCTGCGCAGTTCCCTTTATATCTGGGCACTGACGTCATCCGTCTTTCGAGTTACACAACAAGCAGCACTTTCAAATGAAGAACTATTTAAATAGATGTCCTGTCCATGCAACATTTAGATGGCAATGGATAACCACGTGGTTAACCACTAGACGGGTAGCCAAAGAACGAAAGCAGAGTCAGCAGATGGTCAAAAATCAAAGAAAGCCCATCTAAGGCAGCTGACTGGTGGCTGCTTGATTTTGGGTGATATAAAAGCGACAAGCATTTTTAAATTTACTCAGATATATCGAAACCTCAAATTCTTAGTCAGTGGCACAGTGCCATCATCTTATATTTTAATGAACGACAGACTTCATTACTGATTGTCTCTGTTGGTCAACCTACGAGGAACTGTCCCCCAATAAGATATACAATGTTAAAAATAGTCAAAATAAACCACTGTTATGTGGGAAAATGGCTTCCGATGATACCTGTAACAACGGACTCTCTGAAAAGATCCAATTTATCTTGAAGTTAAGCGTCACGGTTTCTTGTCAGGCACTGTTTTGCGAAGGTTTCGTTTCTTCGTTTGAAAACATCATTTAAATGAAAATTAAGGAATGTCACTGTTTCTACACAAACGACGAATTCACATTTCAAGCATCTTACATTTTTTCAACAAAATTTCATTCTACTTTCTGCTTACGACCACCTCTTGTAAGTCATGTGGTAAAAAATTGAAGTTCTGGATGTCTCATGGAAAGATTGGAGGCGGACAACAAAGCTTCTAAAACAGCCACTATTTTACCGAAAAGTACAGTACTTTGCCAAGCGAGTGATATGCTTTAGCACCCGAAATGAGTTTGGCCAGTTCTGCGACAGAACACATGCTCTCTCTATGCAATAAACGGCTGGTCATTCGCTGGTTATGTGGATTCCAAACGAACTGGATACAGCCCACTCATATAACTCTAATCAATCAGACAGATCAGCATCGTAAGTAAATTTACGTGTAAAATGTGCACTGACAACGATGGGTGTGGTTATGTTAGGGATGACTGAAATAGATCAGCCCAGTCTGTATGACCACCCTCACTTTTTGTACTCTTCAGCCCCAGTACAATAATCAGAGCAGTGCCTGGACATAATATTGTTTGGTGGTACCAGTTTGGTGATATCACAAGGACGATCTTGCTTCTCCACGCGGGAAAACTCGAATCGATATTTTAGCGAACGAAACGGCGTGTTAGCTGATCACTCCCTAATCAACCCTCTAGAGGTTCGCTGTTTTAGATTATTACGATGTGTCCAATAATAACTTTGTGCGTTGTTTTGGGCGAGATGGCTCAGTGGTTGGAGCGCGAATTTACTGACTGGAGTGTCCGTGGTTCGAACCCTACCTCTGCCTCTCGACTTCTTCTGTCTGGGCTTGGGCAACCTGGCAGTATCCCAGCCCTCGTGCTTCCTTCTGGCGGCATGGCAGTTAAACATCGAAGGGATGCTACAGCGTTTTTTTTATGTCTCATTCTGCTGACCGAACCTTTTGTTCTAAATTGTCACAGCGAGCATTGTAACAGCCAGATCCTTCTCACCCATAACATTCAAACTCGTGATATAGCGAACGATTCTCATTTGATACCAGGATCTTCAATAAGCCGACCACAGGAAGATGAAGGGAAGAGGTAATCATCCAAATAGTTGTCAGTGCAATAGGCTACTGCCTGTGTCCTGGCCACCACACTAGGCTCCCTTGATCCATCATATATGTTTTTGACGAATTATCTAGCTATACGTTTTCATATTTTATTACATCGTTGACAACCACGTCATGATCACTAGGTATCCACATGGCCAGTAGCAGTGAATTTCCTTTTCACTGTTACAAGCTTTCCAAAGAGTATGGTGCACTACAGTTTTCGGAGATTAGTAAAATGGAGTGACTGCCCAAAATCCGTGGGCAGCCCACTGTCAGGTTCTTCCCACTCCCTTCTTGAGGCTCATCAACTATTTGCCACTCCCGGAAGCTTAAGCAACAAAAACTCCATTTGGATGACACTTTGGTTCAGTGTATGCATTTCATCCCAAATGTGTGGCGAAACTATTAAAATTGGAGGCTCTCGTAGTCAGTGGCTTATTGCTATTCTTCTACATAATGTGTAGCACACAAACCGCCTCAAGATTCCGTTGCGAAGACATGCGATAAGGTCTGTTTTGTTTGATAGTACACGTATTTGGAATCCGGAAGCAGCCGGCTTCCGACTTCAGTCGGTTTGGAAGTTACCAAATGGGCACATTTCACAGAATCCAGGCTAATCCGTGTCTCGTTTGAGCTGCAATTTTTGGCGAGTGCTTGCTTCTGAGGCTGCTTGATTGTCCATTTTTACCCTTCGAACTTTTTTGAACTGCCCAATGCACTCGAACCCTTATGAATAAAAAAGAAGCAAACAACGATTATTGTATAAAAAATTATTAATTATTGTATAAACAGGTGGGCTGTTCAGGTATTTAGTAATATCTCTCCCGAATAGGCAGGGGAACCCACATTGAGAGATGATACTTATTAGGCTGTTTTTCCGTTGGATTTAATCACATAATACCCCCCAAACAATATCGGTCCTTGAATACCACTATAAAGCGCACTTTCGTCCAAACGTATCTGTAATGGATGTGTCCATTATTGAAGGGTGGGTTGTGCTTGGTTCACATTCATTCTTTGATTCAAAGAAAAATATGCATACGCCTCACATCGGAACACTTTAGTGTGCTTCGCTGCTTGGTTTTATGCCACCGGTATGTTGTAAGAATGTATAGAGGCCCGGAATACCACTGAGCTAAAAAGTAAGAATGGGGAAAATGAATCGTTCTTTAGGACAACCGATTAACGACTACAGGTTAAAGCAGACTAGGACAATTAAAAAAAAAGCTCTTTTACGTGAGTTTAGCTGAACCAAAATCTACACGAACAATGGTGTATAGCGGCAAACAAAAGGGGAAGAAGAGGGCAAACAAATTCCAAGGACGAGGAGTGAGGAGACCAACTATCATATTTTGACACATCTGCCACCAATTAATTAATGTCTACTGTTGGAAACAGCAGCAAAGTGACACTTGAATCCCAAGTAAACAATAAAAACTAGGTTTGAAATGAACGACGCACTCAGGTGGTAAAACAAATGAAAAACTATGGCAGCTTTGAAAACCATACCTAGGGTTGCACTGATAAACGGAAACAGTTTCATATTATAAGTTTCCCGAATGATATTAAATCTTTTGGCACATTCAAGGCATAGCTGTCGTTTGGTGGGACATACCCTAAGTGGTTCAAACCACCACCTCGGACTCCCATTTTATCATGAGTTTGACTGCTAGGTGCTTGCTGAACTTACAACGAGATCCGGAATGTACTATTGTTCTCTAGTTTTGATAACATGATAGATTTATTTAATCATTGTGTTATGTGTCACATGAGTCAGTGCTGCTCACACTTTGCAAAACACTGTTGTCTAGTTCTGTCTACTTCCAAAACTGAGACCCTGGAACTCAACAATGATGTAATTTGTCACTAGGCAAAACGTAAGCATTTTCTTTCTGCGTTGCTTATTCATGGTGATCAGCCAGGTTAGTTACCCATAGATGTTCACCGAAATAAAAAGCTATCCCCAACGAAAGAAACAGGTAAATAAGCTTAATCTAGAATGGAACCGAACTATCACTCTCCGAAGGTGGGCACGTCCCACATCGGCAGGTTTATATCTTCTGAAAACTTAGAGGTTCACCGGTAAAAGAAAGTTCTAAAAGTCCTTTTCCGACTAAAAACACTAAAACACTATATAGACCTGTAGAATAATAGTCTCATTTTTCGCAGGCAGTTTGTCTAGGCGAACCGCTTACGGACTAAGTCAGCCGGAACAATTATTAGTGCACTACCGAACAGTTTGCTAGTGGATAATTCAGCACGTAGTCACCGTGGGATCAAATCGTCCGCAGTCAAGTTAGAATCAATAGCCAACTAGCTTGTCTTGAACCTGAATGATATTGAAAATCAGCAAATCAGACGAACCTGTAACTGAACCTTTTATTGATGTTACTTACTGATTTCAACATACGACTAATTCACATTGATATGGCAGGCAAAACTGGCCGGCTTTAGAAACATGAGTACTGACAGGCGGAAAACTAATGGAGAAAATTCCGGAAGTGGTCTATTCTAATATTCAAGCGTTTCAGCTCACTTTTGTCACAGTGCACAATTTACCAGCATTTCAAAGACCAGGTCCTTTAAAACCTGGAAACAGATGCTTGTTTTACTGCATGTGGGTGCTTGAAGCCTGGGCTGCTGTGTTACATAAAAGAGCCAACAACAGTGAACGTCAAGCGATTCGGTTATCTCAAAAACAAAATGTCATCTTCATCTGTGTCCGATTGCAAAATATTGAACTGGAAGTAGAAAATATTCTAGCCTACACAAAGCTACAGGGTCCTAAAGAAACAAGCGACTATGCTTTTAAAAACGCTAATTTAGGTTTAACGCTATAAAAAACGCAGTTACTCTGAAGGCCTTTGCTGATCAACCTGTGGAATTACCGCCAATACTTTGATTTTAGTCAAGAGTTCGCGGCAACAATTACCTGGAAAAGGATTTACCCCAGGTGCGAGGGGTCAGTGACAACCACAACAAGAATTATACGAAGAAAACAAAAAATCCAAAAGCGTACAGAAACGACCGGCATATTACTACCTTATAAAAACCACTGATTGTATGATAAGAGCCATATGCTGCTGTAAGACACACGTACATGTATTACCCGATTTGTGTCACGTTCCACAAGGTTTTCTCAACCACTCGTATCTTGAACTCCTTTCAAACATACTGCGTGGACACAAGTTTGTAAATGAATTGCATCTTAGCAAACAACCTTCAATTTTTTTCTAACTCCCATCTCTAGAACTATCAATTTCAGCAATCCACTAAGCTTGGTGTAAGCTCTCAGGTGTTTTGTTATTTACTTCAAACCTCTCTGAACAACAAATTACGGGACCGACCGCAATCGGTCGCTATAGGGCAGTAAGTGTCGTATAAAATAATTTGGATGATGCAGCAGCAATATGCGGAATAACATAATACAGTGGTGTAATATAAATAATAGGATGGGTAATACACCATGCGCAATATCATGCGCAATATCAGTCAATGGACCATAATGATACTTCCATAAGTTAAAGCAGTGTTGTGGACAAAGTAAGCCTTGCTATTTCAGACGCATAGTAATTCGACGAGAGTCACTGGAGGTGATATGTATAGATAAACGTTAGGTGTGGAATGGAAAAATGTACACGGATTTGCCGTACAAAACGGGAATTAGAGTATGCTGAAAACTGGAGCTTACGAAATTAGGCTGCGCGACTAAACACTGCATGATAGCAAACAAATTATTTGTCAAGCAACTTCATAATTTAACAGATTGCACAACATGAGATCTTCTGTATTTCATTGGCCACCCGGCTCTGATAGAGTAGAGAAAGAATAATTACTCTTTGTGATTCAAGTACTCATCTCCGTTTTGCCCCGGAAATGTCGGCTTTATTGTGGCTTTCGACCTGCACTCGAGCTAGATAACACTGTGTGCAACTCCTATGTATGAGCAGATTTTAACGGCATCTGAAATATTTAGTTAAATCTAATATCCAATATCTGTTTGCTGAATATACTTTGTTGGTTTTGTTTCAAATATCACCGAATGTCGAATTGTCGTGACCACCACGACTGAATGAAAGACCATATTTTCCAACACAATTCTTTGGGGGACTGGCTCACGTCCACCGTCCCGTTTTCGCATGCAGTAGGACGCTAATACTTGTGCCAGATTTCATTGCGGCTATGTAACCTGCCGAAATTTTTATTGTTGTTTCCAAAGCCCGCAGTGCGCGTCGATTTTACTAGGCAACCTTCTCGTTGTGTCCATGCAATATAGGTTGTTACCTTTTTTGATAACGCATCCATTCAAGCCTATTTCGGTACTAGTTAGAAATTGTGTATAACCAAGTCCCACTTGTTTAATGTTGTGGTTTGCTTCGCCAGAACTTTCCAAACTTTACCACGAAGAACCCTGAAACTATATCCCACCAATTCGGTCTTGTCTCACAAGTGACTACAATGAATGTTTCACTAGTTTCTACTCTGTTGTAGACAAATAATGCGGTACAATTCAGTGAAATGCACAAACCCAAATGGCCTTCTTCTATATAGGTGATCCATATCGTTCACCTTCTGTCTTAGTATAGCTCAGTTCCTCAGTAAGTTCTCTGAACGATGAGCAATTTATCTGAAGGGACAACTTGTTATTCGCGAGGTGAAAATTAAAGGAAATTTGGTCGAACAAAGATGGTGCTCTGGGAGAATACAACCCAACATGGTGGACACTCTTTACTCAGTGAGGTAATTCGTGAACTTAAAGGTGAATGGGTTCAGGTTCCAAATTATTTGAGGCATTTTATATTTAGACAAAATGTACATAAACAGGGATTCTGGTGGAAGCCAATTCTGGTTTGGTGTGGACTGACCGAAATAACTGCGTCGGGAATGCTGGGGTCTGTTCAAACGAAAGTGATTAAAAGCAAATTCTGTTGACCAATCACAGCTTGTTTTGCTTTGACATGATTTAATTCGAAAGTTTGAGGGAGATCAGCTAGATTCTGCTTCCGTGACATCACTGTATGCGAATACATTGTGTTTTGTCGCTTAAAAGAAGGAGCTTTCTTCCCATTGAGGCAACTCAAGCCAATGTTTGAAAATCATCTAACTTCATCTATCTTCATTCACCTATTGAGGTTTCCGCAGCTAAATTAAGTGTAAACGTGTTCGACAGGAGATAATGGGAGAATTCCACAATATACCTAATATTCTCTGATTGTACCTAATATCTACTGTGCTGATCAATGCTATAGTTAAGACCTCGATTTTAGTTTGCCTTCAAATTTTCATGGGACGATCACGTGCGTTGGTGATTTAAGTTTGGTGTAGATATTTTGTGCTACCAATGCCGACAACTCTGACTCCCCTGTCGCATGATACTGGATTAGCTCCTGTGGCTCACTGTATAATTATCGGACGAGGACATACATTTATCAACAATGTCCGGTAATATTTGCGCCAGAACGATTTCACGGAAGGTCAGACCAAAAAGGTCTTTTGCACTGGTTTTGCACGAGGGATAAGAAAGTTTAAAACACAAGGAAAACCTTCGGTTAATTTTATTTCAAATGAATGTTTTCAACAAAAGAACCCATACAGTCTTCATGTTACGGTGGAGTTCACTGGTGTTGCTTATATTCAATGGGAGTTTCTGACAGGTCATAAAGTGCAGTTGGCTAGTGTTCTGCAAAGTGAGGGAAACAGGTTTTGGACATTAAGTGAATCAGCGAAGCGAAGACGCAATGAATACAATCTAGCCTCATTTTACAAATAGTTCGGTGGGTAACCTACGCCTGCGGCAACCTCGATTGCACTACCTCTGTCTGCGTCGTTTTCTATCATATTGTGGCAGAATTTGACATGTTTATGTTTACTGCTTAATAACAGTCTTATTGGTGAAGAAAAGTTGCTTTTCCTAAATTTGTCCGAAGTTTACAGGTATTGCGAAGCCAGCATCGTGCATGGGCTTACGTTCGTAAGATAGCCAAATGACGGGTAATTTGAAAATTACACACCCGATGGTTCATCAGTGGAGTAATCACTTTTAACCTATTGATATTTTTCCGTCTGTAACCCCGGGAAAGCCTGTGGGCTTTACATTATGCGGAAAATGTCAAGGTGCTACTGGCTATGAGGAACTTCAGTGAGTCTCAGGCTCCAACAATTTCAATATGCATATTAGATCGAAAATGGACCTTCCGGCAAACCTTTGTTCAGTTCATGGTGTTATTAGGTCCTGTTTCCTGGGCTAAGTCTACGTGTTGAGCACATAAAAGAACGAAGCCGGCAGTAGGAGTTTGACAGTAGTCCCGTACCAGTTACGTCAAACCGAGCAGATTTTATGGAGTAGTTATTCATTCCCATTTTTCACAGTGTCGCAGACAGAGCCGGATTTAACCAACTGCTTCCGTCAACCCAGCAGACCACACAAAGTTACCATAGAATTGCTCACCTCCCACAGAGTTCTACTGTTTGCAAGTATGAGCTTGGAAACAAGCTCTTCTAAGAAATCGATCACACGTTGCATTTTAGTGCCCGTCCTATTAAATTGATTTTGAAACACAAAACCATTTCACACCATTCCGGCAGCAGAGGCGAAAGCAGGGTTATTCCGTCCGTTATATTTACAAAACACAGTGTACACATCCCTGCAGCAAAGCATTAATGGCTGGTATTTGCAACGGGAAAAGTAGCGGATATTTTCTCACCGCTGGACCATGTTACATTTGATAACTTTGTAGAGAGTTGCACTTTATTATTTCCTGACAGATACCGTTACGAGGCTCCAAATTTTCAATATATGCTAGGAGCAGCTTATGATTTTTACCGGAGAGCAGATAAATCTCCCTTGAAGTGAATTAGCTCAGCGGCTCCGTGTCTTGAGTAATTAAAATGTTAACCACTTTCTTGCTCTTTTCAGCAAAAGCCTGCGTTGCTAGGTATTCATCGGCAATTCTGGCATCTAATCGCTTGCTGTTCCAAAAGTTGGTACGTTTTGATTTTCAAGGTTGATTGCCAACTCTGTTATCCGATAAACTTTATAATCTCTAGGTGTCGCGGATATGGATGGTTAATGGTAGATGAGCAGGTTTTGGTAATATACACCCCAGCGATTACCAAATGTGGGTCCTTGTAAGTGATTTCAGAATCCAGAAGGGCGCTTACTTAGGTTTTGAACAGATTGCTTATTAGGCACTTGCAGTGTGACCCATGGGCCTTCGACGATGTAAGAGTAGCTAAATGATAAGATTACAGCTTTCTAGCACTCCAATTTCAGCTGGAATTCAAACACCTTAAACGGTCTCTAATGACAGAAAATTTGCTGTCGGAGAACAAGAGATAAGCTCTATCCTGAAGAAAGCTTGGACTTTTCATTGGTACCAAGGCTCTGTTCAGAAAGAAGACAGTGTCTCACCAATCCCGTTTTCCTTTAATCTGGGAGGTTATCAGCTAGCCAGGTAGAACCGAATCATGTAACCGGAAGCACGTGACTGAAGCATGCCATCGATGCGTTCTTGGTTTGAAGCCATTTTAGCTATCTGAACTCCCATCCGGAAGCTCACTGGTTTGAATCACCCTAGAGATGCCTTAGTTGAGTAATTCTGATGAGGACGAAACGACCGTGTACTGATGCCCCATTTTAAATGCAGGGAAAAGACGTCATTTATAGCCTCACTACCTACCTACTTTTCTGCGCAATGAAAAAAAACATCGATGATTGTTTCGAGAAAATTGTACCGACCTAAACTGCTTCCCGTAACTTGACGTAGCTTCTATTGCTTGATGGAACTGGCCATGCCAAGAAAAGATAACTTGTTTTTATACGCCGTGTAATTTCTGTACATATTGATCAGTTTAATGCACAGAAGCTTAAAAGCCTACAGCAAATGCGACTAAAAGTATAGCAATCTGAGACTTTAAAAGGGCTGGAAAACAATGAGAGTGAGGCTACTGTGCGAAGTACAGTTTTACCTTAGATACACACAACTGAAGGTGTTATTTCATTGTCGGAATTTGTTCGTAAAGCTTTTTGGACATTCGCATAGTTTTGACGCACTTTCTCGTCTAAAATCACGTTACCGTTGATCGAAATATTTGGATCTTTCCTTACAGGAATAGCTAAAGACCAAATAAGTTAGACTGAGGTTTAGATCCAGAAACTACAGTGATGCATACGTACATATCAGGCCTGCAAAGCTCATATTCTTTGATGTATTTACAAAAGTAAAGGTTGTATCAAAACCGGTTCTCCTATTTTAATGGGTCTATCTTGGATTGTTGGCTTACAAAGACCGTCCATAGAGCGCAGGTCTGGCTGCGGAAATTGAATCCCATGATTTACCATGGGTTTGGACCAGTAATCGGCTCCACCAAGAACTAGACACAAGTCCAGTTCTTCCCTTGTTTGACACGGAATACAGCGAACGCGTGGAACCTGAAGGACGACAGTTTCAGCTGGAGGGTTGTTGTTGGGGATCGTTGAACAGCTGTCTGCAAACCGCCATCTGTTTTCCACAAGACATTTTGACTTATAGACCCAGATAATTTGGTTTCTTGAACTTGTCGCATTTTGGATGTAAAGCGAGCAATGACTAAAGGATTATACAAACTAAGTAGAGAATAAGGTCTCAACAGGCAATCAAACGACTTCTCCGATTTTATGCGTCTCACATTTGGTCGTTTTCTCTGAAATGACGATAAAAGTTTCATGCAACAATTCAAATCTTGAATTCATGAAGAGAAAATCTCGCACTAGTTTCGTTTGGCAGCAGGTATACGGAATTGTTTGAGGTTAAGTTTGACCAAAAGCTTTTCGAAATTATAAGATTAGTTAGTTTAGACTGGTTGAAAATTGTTATGGTGGCCATTAGAGTGAACGTAACTTTAGTAAACAGGGTTCTTCGTTGTCAGTCCAGTGTCTTTCTGATGAATATACTTCGAGGGTCACCCCAGTTCATATGGTGTTTCGTGATTAAGCTTGATCCTTGGATCGCATCCAATTAGTCGCGCACATCGTGTTGCTTTTGTAGGGCTGCATTATGATCCATAGCTTTTTTGGAATCATAAGAATTTTATATTACGTCAGACAAACCAAGTCTTCAATTATCTTCAATACGCAGCACGGATAAATCTACCGGCGTTACTCCACCAAAGTTTAATGTTAGTTAACAAGATGGTTTGGTTTTGTTCTTACACACTTGGCCCCTTCAAAGAGATAGCACCTGCTTGATAGTTGCCCGTGAATCTGTGCGGTATTTACTCACGGTGAACCAAATTTCAAATCTATCTGCACTATCCAGATCTGACAGTCAATGGATTAAGTCCGGTCAGTTATCTGCGAGCATTTGTTGTTTTAATTTCCAAGCAAAACAAGCGGATGGATGACTGTTGATATTGCTGCGAATAGGCGTCCAAAATCGCCTCAGGAATTACATGGGCGTGATTAAGACAGTAAGCCGCAATTTTTGTCAAATGTTGGGGCAGTAATCGAAAACGTCTATTCCAGCTTTTAGACTTTTGAATGAGCACCTGCCTGAACCTGCACGACGAATCCATCAATGAGTGAAAGGGACCCTAATTAGTTCTCCAAGATCAAGACTTATTGCTAAAGTAGTAATGCGGCGTCTGGAACCTGATCACCAATCCCAACCCATGGATCCGCTAAGCAAACAACTTTGTCACTGAGGGACGAAGTCCAGTGGAAAGTGTGCATGAATTAATCAGAGTCACATTTGAAGATGGCAAATTTATGAGCAAACCCGAAAGAAACAAGAGAATGCCATCTTTGGATGTTTTGCCGAGCAGAAGAGGGATGATATAATTGAAAGTCACGTGTGCGAATGAGAAAACACACGGACCAAGTACCAGGCTACATGTCCAGGAGCAAGGTATTAAACTTTGCGGGTGAAAAAGGCGTGCCGAAGAACGGGATGACTTTGGTCAGTTCATCAAGGAACATCTGAGTCTTTTCCTCTTCGAAGGCGAGAATCATGTCATCTGCATACTCCAGATCAACAGGGATTTCGTCAGCTTCAATTTGAGCACCGGGGTTTTGAAGACCTTCCAGCGTTCATCTTATTATCTCACCGATCACGAAGTTAAATAGGAATGGAGTGAGTGGGTACCCCTGATGGATATGGCGACGAAGCACAAGTAACACCAACAGTCTCTTTACCACCGGGGTCAAGCCGATACCCCTGAGGTTATCACACTCACTATGACCTCCTTTTTTGGAAATAAGCGCTATCACGGACTTCCCCAGTTGCACAGGACAGTCTCCTTTTCCTAAATCCAGGCAAGCAAATCAGAAAGCGCTAACTAAGGACTTCGCCCCCATCTTTGAACAATACGGGTGGGATGCCATCCGGAACCAAAGCTCGGTGACGCTTGAGAGAACGCATGTAGTCATACGTCTCTGAGGTAGTAGGGGTTTTCACAGTCAATGTCCGCGATTTTACGTCAGCTGTGGGTTTCAGATGAGTGGTAGCTAGTGGCTTCGCTAACTGTTGTTCGAAGTATTCAGCCCAGAGCTCGGGGCTTTCTTTATTCCAAATGGTCGCTCCGTTCTGATCCTTGATGGGCATTAACTACTTTCTAAAACTCTTTCATCTCCCTGGATTTATATGTACCAGACTTCACGGACGGCTCGAACGCTCTCCTTCACTTGACGTCTGATAATTTGTCGGGTCAAGTTATGTTCGAGGCCTGCTGGAATGTTTCTCCGAGATTTAATCAGTGCCACTTTTCGTCTGATATCCAATGCTTGAAGGGGCCTTGCGGCTGCGTGCCACAGGCTAAACTCCCAGCACTGTGCAATCAGGTGGCAATCTCGTCTCAGTACGAATTCACCTCTGATAAAGGGGCGGTTGCAAGCACCTCTAGGAGACGATGCTGAGCTTTTAGCTAGCCTAATGGGGCATTCGGGGCGCCATAAATCTTTGATGGTGTCAGAGCTATGGTCGGTTAAGGCGTAAGAAGATATGACAAATAGACATCGATCAAATTCTCCCTTGTGAGACTCATTCACTGACATTGTCAGACGAACCGCACACAAGCGACTGTCGGCAAGTATCCAGTCCCGCAAGGATTCTTCCACCCAGTGACTTAGGACGATATCAGCCCCGGTACATCCTGTGGCAGCAGCTTCTGGATAGCTAGAACCGAGTTGAGAGTGATGGGGTAGTAAGCTCAACCGCTGTGCTTGCAAGTTAAATTCTTGTTTCTGATACACGTCAGTGCCAAGTGAGTCCAGTGTGTGAGCAAGTGCAGCTTGTTTACCTCCTTGCTTCAGAGTGCGGACATTGAGGGCGGCCAGAGAGACTGGGTGTCGAGGCTTGAAGATTGATTCCGAAATTCCTGCGGAAGCCTGCGCCAGATGACGCGCAGATGTTGCTTGCAAAACCGTTGCAGGCCGAACGGAGTCATCAGTCCTGAGTGATGGGCTTACACGGGTAGAGTTATTAATGGGGTGGGGAGAGGGGAAAGAAAAAGTATGTGAAAGAGAAAGAAGGGAGGCGTCAGCAGTAGCATGTTTTCACTTACCCGCCCTGCTGTATGCGGCGAGTAGGACGACCCGGCTGATGGCGCCAAGTGACCAAGTTTGTGGCTCATTTCCTATGGGTAGTTACTTGTTTGTTACACAGTTGCGCAAGTGTTGTAACAATTTACCAATGGTTTGGTTGCTGAAAGTCCAGCAGATTGTTCCCACCTTCTACAGTATAGCTCAATGGGTCGCCAGAAGCTGCTAGAAAGGACGGTTGCCAGCGGGGACCGGTACTGTTGCTATCATCCGAAAAGTACTGAACCGAATTCGCAACTCCATTGCTCATTGTAACAATGGATCGATATTACCCATTTGCGAGTCGCTTCATACATGCCCACGTTACGTGAACTCAGGCAACTTTGCCTCTTGCAGCAACAAATGCTAACACACCAATACTTTCCGTGCATACATTCGAACACTTTCACTCAAAACAAATGATAGTACCTAGAAATTAACCCACCTGGGGTGGGGTCTCTTTATATTCATCCAGTTATTTTCTATGAGGTTTGTAAATCTTTGATACTATCAAACCTTGGTAATCGAGAAATTCGATATCTTACTACCAACATTACTTATGTAGTGGGTTGGACAGAGTAGTATGCAATTAGCCAGTGGAGCATAACGGGACCTAATCGTTTCACTCGAAACAACCGGGCTTGTTCTCACGTCACGCATGGAGGGAATTCAAAAAAATTAACACGGTGACATGAAGTGCTAACTGGATAGCATAGATTCCAAAACAGTCAAGATTGTTTTACAATCAGACAATCGACTCACGACCTTCCGCTTACAGCATTTAATCAGCAGCCACGAAAATACTTCCGCCTTGTGTACATTGTTGTCACGCAGTTGTTCTAAAACATGAGGATATCGCCTCTAAGTTTCCATGTATGGGTCACACGAAACGAAAGAGGGAACTTGTATCCTTGGGCCTAACGGAGCAAAACTACTATCGAATCCACCCAACCTTAAATTCTCACTGGAATACTGTGTATGAAATCAAGCATCAACTCATGTTCTTTTTTACTCCGAAAGTCAAAAGGAGCCAGGCGAAGCCCTTCCAGATAGCGAGTGAAATAGTATAAGTCAACTGCTGTTCATGTTCTAAACTAGTGTTATCACGTTAAACTTGTGGATGGCCGCGGAGTTTGCAAGGGAAATAGTTTTATACTTATGACAGCCTTTAATAAACCATCGCGAAGCACTTTATATATATTTTTACTGCACTGAATTTGACGGCAGTTCTTAAGAAAAGTAGAGCTAAGCAATTAACGTGATCAGCATATCACGATTCACGTCTCCCGTTTTATGCACGCATCAACGTGTCGGTCATTATTCGCCATTTTCGGTCTTTAACATAAAATCGTGTAGTAGAAAACTCATCTGCTTACCCATAGGTTGCTGAAACTAAAGTTAGCAGCGCTGCGTAAGCGAGGACCACATGAACAATTAGCATCTGTATTCTTCCTAAGTTTGGGGTATTTTCTGCTCCCATGATTTTCATAGGATTACAAGTGTGACCCAGTAAAATAAGGTTGCAGAATGCTATTTTGTCTCCAACCCCGAATTCCATTGCCGATGCTTGCAGTGTTAAAAAACCTCTCCGTATCTTCACCTAAGTTTACCTGCACTTACATGCTTTAGTTTGTACAAACCCAATGAAAACCCTCAATCTTCGAATGTGAATGCTTTTGAAATGGATAGTATCTACTTGGAATATCTTTCTCCTTTTTCGGTAGATGAATTTTTGAATTGCTAAAGGAAAACCCACTGAAATGTCCTCCTCCGTAATTCACCTTGAATATAATTGCCATCTGTGGAGTCATAATCCTAGGACATTGTTCAAATCTATTTTCGTAATATTATATGAGCAAGCTGTCTGTCTTTGATTCAGTTAACTCGAATAATGTTGTGCTCGCGGACCACACTACTTCACTGTGTCTTCCCCTTGGAATTGGTGATTTCTGACTTGTGTTTTAAAATACTTTCCTTCTTTTATCGTGCTACTCTAGTAATGCCGCAAACGTGAGTTTTCTAATAGGAAAAAATATGACGTTACTACCTTGCTAGTTGTTCATCTGGTAATCACGACGCAGAAAAACGAATATGATGGTTACAGTTTTCGGGACTGTGCCAATGGTCGATATTGGCATTCTGACAGGGCTTCGTGGTCATTTATGAACAAAATGCTGGTGACTGATTCCTGGCCCAACTTTTTGTCTACGGAGAAACGTCACTGACGTCCGTTTGACTATCCTCGGTGAGAATTTTAATTAGCAGGGAAAATTAACCACTAAGGGCTGCTGAAGAAGCCCTTGGAAGCTTTTACGAAAGGCTGCCTGAATGCTGTAACGTGCTCAACTATGCCTTTGCTGTGTGATCGTCGGTTTCAAATGAGCTATTCAATTTATAACTGTCTCTTTGAAATGTTCTTGGTTGCCGTAAGTCAGATTCCATAAAACGGATGCCTAAAAAGACAACAAAATTTAGCTTCACATCAGCCTGCTTAGAAACTTCGTAAAAAGTGATACCCTAACGAGGGAAAAACAGATTGAAGTGAATGTTAGTTGTTAGCTGTCGTCCCTGGATGTTTATCCTATCGCCTTTGAGACAAAAAGAACCTGAAATACGGTAAGAATGCTGTCTGAAGCAATTCTGCACTTGATATATGAAAGATGCCTGCTTTCCCATTAGGAGGTAAAAACATTTAAGTGAAATTCCCTGTTACTATAAACAGTGGCAAACATAAAACAACTGGACTTCAGGAACATTTACCTTATAACTCTGATGTTTTCCAAGGGGTCATTCTAATACTTTTTTTTACGGTGCCTATTAGAGACATTTTGTTACTTAGTACCAAAATGTCAACTGCTTTGCACTGGTCAAATTTTATTTAGCTAGCATCTTTCCCAATTTGCCATCAATAAGTCCATCCGACTGAGGTAAAAAATTGCAAAGGCACCTGTGAATACCATTTTCACAAAGATGTGCATTGACATTAATTGTCATCTAGAGAAATCTGTAGATGTCATGCATCCTATTAAGAAGAAACCAACGGCTGTAAAACAAAAGAATTTCTGAAATCTTTCTTCCGAAAATCAATGGGTTGCTTGTTGCTCCTCGTGTGGTCATGAAGTATCCGGTTGTCCAGTCTCGGCTACTATACTATCGCACCACGTGTTCCAGGAGTTGCATGTACGTTTTTATGAGCATTCAAGTGAAAAACTGAAAGCAAGAAACTAGAATTTATCTTTCACCAAAAATCCCTTATCCAACTTCACCGAAAATAGCGATATCTGTGTGGTCAGTTCATCATGAATAGGGAGCAGAATGAAACCTCATCTTTGGGACTCAACTTCCGCATTCTACTCAACCATTGTCATCTCATTAACAAGCGAATAAGAAATCCGTGTTAACAGGTAAACAGTTTAGGGCCCATATATCCGTCGCAGCAGGCAGGATCTAGCTCAGACAAACAGATATTTCACACCTTCCCAATGAATGGGTCACCTTATTTCATCATGTGGATCCGGAGCTCTTCTGTTCAACTGCTGTTCACTGATTGCGTAAAAAAGTGTCTAAAAGCCTGTCAGGTACATCCATTCCTAGCGAGTTCTCCTGACTATCTGAGGAAGCTGAAGCAAGAAGAACGAACTGGAAAGCCTACAAAGCAGTATATAGCGCCGAAAGGTTCTCTTACATAACACATATATGACCTGGCCATGTTTCATAACACTGAATTGTCATGTTATTATTGCTTCCATCCCACTTCACCATCTAACGCAGTAGCTAGTCAGAACTGAACATCTATGAACACATCCACCGAGATATCCACAAGTATTAATTACTATTTTTCTGCAAAAATTAGGACTCTTTTTAATGATGCCTGCGTGCTGTCAAGAATATGTAGCAATTTTCTCAAAGCACGAGTACTCTTTGGCCACCAGATGTATCCAAGGGACTTCTCCGGAAAAAACGCCAGCAAAAGCACATAAACTAATTTTTAAAGGCGGTGCGTGGAGGAAATGTTTGCCGCGTTTTCAAACCACGAACATGTGCAAGTACCTCAACAGTAAGACGCCAGTGTTCGCCATCGAACTGGAACAAGACAACATTAAGGTGTTTTTCCAAGTCGGGCAAAGTTGACGGCATGTGGACGCGGTGTCCGTAGGCACATAAAGAAAATGACACACTCTGGACAGCATTTGTATTTTGAAAGCTGCGCACCAAAGTGGTAAAAACAGGCTCTCGCTAGAACTGTGTTTCCAGTAACTTGCCATTCTCATTCCAACGTTGCATCGGAAGAACGCACGGCAAACGTTTCTTGATAAAAAAAACACATCATTTGTAGAGCCTTTAGTTTCGGCTCAATATTTTTTTCCTCACAGTGGAGTTTGTTAGTGAAAAAAGATGAGTTTTTCAGCTATACTGAGACGTCTGGCAGATATATTGGGGCTGAATGGTGAAAAGTACACCACGCGTTAGGACTTTTCGACAGCCCACAATCATTTCGCCTCTTTTCGGGCTCACCAGGTAGGTTCAGTCCGTGAGTTTCCGACAACCTTATGTTCTACTTGAACCCAAATTTTAGATGAACATCATGGACGAGAGATTTAGCTGGGATTCAGTTGAGTCTCCCCCAAAATCTAAATTGGTATGCAAAAGAGTGCATCTGTCGAATTTTGTGCATTTAGTGTTTAAGTAGAACTTAACGTTGACGGAAACTCAGGGACTGCGTTTACCTGATGGGCCCTAAGAAGAGGAAAACCGGTCGTGGAGTGTCGAGGAATTTTCGGCAACCCTATAAATGCTGTGTTAGGTCTAGACAACTGTACTGTGATATTTCGTTCATCGTATCATCCAAAATATGGGGCGACCTGGTGCAGCACTTCCAGTTAGAGAACATTATAAGCGAGAGATTCAGCTGGTTTTTAGGTGAGTCTCTCGTGAAGACCACATGGGTATGCAGACGAGTGTATTTGTCTTCTGCCACGGTTGTTCCTCAGACTTTACAAGTTTTACTTCTTGCTGAATGACAAAACCAAGGATCGGTAAATAAATCAACTGACTCAAGAGTTACTGTATGTCGTAACAATGACTTGCACAACACGATAACGTACTTGCCAGCTCTAGTGAATAGATGAATAACAGTTCATCTCAACAATCACTTGATTCATATAATTGCAAGCGACTGAATAAAATCCCAGCATTGCGGATACTCTTTTGTCACGTATCCTCAATGTTTTCGACCTTCGATCTATGATGCATCAAGAAAATGGAAAACTATTCTGCGAATCCCAACAAGGGTGAAGTTTTTTCTAACATTTATCTTGGTTTTAGGACTATCAATTATGGATTCATTGATGTTGGTGTACTCAGCACACCGAGTGTATAAGGACTTTATTATACCAAGAACTAACTGGTATTTAGGAAGTGCTTCCACCATATGAGCGGCCGGCAACCATGAAGGAACCCCGGACATCGGTCGCTAAATGCCTGCAGCTGATTATTAACAATCAAATTGCGGGGGCATGAATGAAATGGCTCATGCAAATCGTATGTACCAGGTTGACAGAATAACATCGGTAGACAGGCAAGAGGTTTGTTTGCGGCCATCAGACGGCCTGAAAGCACTGCCTCTGAAAGGATCATTCTGAAACGTCTACTTGTACCAAACTGATTTCCAGCAGAATGTTCAGACACATGTTACGGTGAAACCTATTTAGAGCTGAATTCGGTAAAACATGTTAACTGCCCCCAGGGAGGATCGAACTCCCGACCCCTGGTTTACAAGACCAGTGCTCTAACCACTGAGCTATGGAGGCGTCAACCCTTCCTGAATCTCTGGTGAGTGATTTCAATCGTGCACATGCACGATTTGTGCACATAAATTTCGGTGCACAAAAAGGAATACAACTTTGGCAGATCCGGCATGACAGCATATTAAGTCGGGTTGTTGTGCGCGTGTTTTTGCCTGAAAAACCTAGAGAGGTTAAAAATAGATTCAGCGTAAGTTCTTGTGTCGATGAAAGTATGGCTGCAATCCTCACTATAATTCAGAACACTACTGTTTACCAATTCGACACCACAGACTGTGTGAATCAAACTGAGAACTAGAAATCTCACAACCACCTGCAAATTATCCTTCAGTTGACCTTGGGTGCTCGAAAGGAGCTAGAATTGTACCAAAGTTCTGTGTTTGATCCAATTAGACGTAGATTTGTCTCCGATGCAGACTGTGCGTTTCGACAATCCCGAATGTCAAGAGGAGAAATGTTTCTTATCCTAGGTTTATGTGGTCATTTCTCATGGGAAAGAATTAATCTGTAAGTCCCGGAGGGGATTTCTGGTCATTATTCAACGACTTTTAGAGCAGGTTTATCCGCATGGTGTGCTCGTGTCTATCACCAGTGCCAAATGAGAAGTAAAATGTTTGAAATGTTCTTCTTGCTGTAATGCATCACCTAAGTATGTAGATTTACGTGAATCGTTTAATTGCTTGCAGCGAAGAAAAAATGCTGCTAACCTTAGTAAAAAAATGGAGGTTTGGTTACATGGGAGGTGTTGGTGAATCAATGAAAGATTCGACCCTCTCGGTTAAAAGTCCCAAAATGTTACCCAGAAAAAAGCTTGTCCAAAACCCGCTTTCAGCTGGTCAGATAAAATCACCAAACACCCGACTGCTAGTTTACAGACTCATTTACAGTGTGCATTCTCTCCTAGAGCAAACGACAACGAACACTACACTACCTTAAGGAAATCCGATGTTCACCTGAAATTGAGAAAAGTCATTAGACAACGCCAGGTTTTTTTTCATGAAAAGCCACCACTGCAGGTATCCAATCACGATTTGCTGGTCAGCATAGGGCTCTCAACAAACCCGTCTTTAGTTATCCACCAATCTTATTGTATGGAACATCAACGCATCACATCGCATCTATTTAGAGACCTTTTTTCATCATACGGAAGTTGTTATCGGGCAAATAATAATAAAACTCCTAATTGGGCTAAATACACGAATTGATTTGAAAGAGCATGTTTTTTTGCATCAAAAGCAGAAATGTTCACATTTACTTTATGAGATAAATCAAATGGGGAAGAAAACGGAAAATGTGTGAGGTTCCTTTCTGCAGTGATCAAAAGACACCGAGCTCATGGTCTTTCACGAAGGTAACACTCACCGACAGGAATCGAGTCCTTTTCAAGTCTTTTTTATTATTAGAAGATATACCCACTACTCGTTGTAAAATTTCGTGTTTGTACCGGAAGCCCGAGATAGGTCTACTTAGTTACTTGCATCCTTACTGATGCAATCAAATCATCTAGTCCAAGAGACAAATCAACGGTCACGGATGGTTGTGCGATTGTGAAACAGTACTAAATAGATAAGTACACTGATGAACAAAAGAGTATACGATAGCACGGAAGAAATGTCAGTGACCGAGTGGTACAAGTTGAATATTTGCATTTAGATGGCCACTTAGCAGCTATTATCAACGTACTGAAAAATGTATACGTCTGATTTACCAGGAAGAAGTCTGTAGCGGGGAACGTAGGTAGGCTAATCAAGCTATGCAATTCGTGGACAAATTACTCGCTGAGTCACGTGATTCTGCTGCAGGTGAGACGGACACAAAACACCTTGAGTAGACAATCGGAAACCAGTTCAACTAGTGACAGTGGTAACCACTACGCAAGGGAACCCCAGTTGAGCCGGTTGAATACTGATTACCTAAATAACTATAGCTTCAGAGAAGGAAAATACTCCACAATGAAAGAAACTTTTAAACGGCTTGAAATAGCACATACATGAACAAAATGACATCCCCGTGATTGAGCAAACCCCGAAATATTCTCAGCGCGTACAAAGGCAAGGGACTACAAAATAAATATCTCAATAGTGGCCAAAATATTCAGTGCCCCATAAACACGCTGACAACTTTATTAGAAGTCCCATAATACATGTCGTTGAATAGCCACATAATCTCTGTGGGAAGGTGCCACTTCAATACACGAGTGGCGCTGTGTAGTCCACTGGTCTAACAATAGCCGACCTGTTCATGTCAAAGATTGAAATAAAAACACTGCACAAGATTCATGTGGTTTACTCTTACAAACCTTACTTGAACGATGTTTGTCGTTGCATTTGACAAGACAAAAATAAATGAGACGTTCAATTCTGATAGTTCACTCCATCTAGGCAGCAACTTTAGGCGCGAAAACGAAATGAATATACATAAGCCACTAGACAGTCATTCGGGATGATGAGCCACTCATTCTGGGCAGGAGGGGATAAAATTCCTCATCTCCTGTCAGAGACGAACACTGGTGAGTATGCTATGTGACAAAAATACGCCAAATAAGCTTGAGCAGGTACCACGGGTCATCACGAAGACACAAAGGACAAAGAGCTGTCCATTTTGACAAACAGTAGGTTTCTTCCCCTGCCCGATGTAAATCCAGTAACAGAAAAGAAATAGTAGCAGAATATGGGGAGTAGACACATCCAGAAAGCCGTGAATGCCGCACTCATGATGCGTGATTTTTGATGTGAAAAATAAACACGCATGCACTGACGATCAAGACAAGCTGAGTGTTCTCCTCAAAAGTCAGAGTTTATTTTTTGTGGAGTCTACATCGAGAAGATGAATGCAGGCTTGGGATGCGTAGAAAAGTACCTATGCCTTGGCGTGTATTACCTGTGATAGGCCGGACAGTCCGGAACAATCGCTACATACTCCATCACAATCCAGCTTCCTCAACTTGCAGACACTTGATCCACTCTGGTCATGTGGTTGATATTTGTGCTTCTTCTAAGGATATTGCAAATAACCAACTGCTCTGGCTGCTGGCGTTCCTTACGGCTATAATCAAAACTATGTCAAAGCCGCTTGTGAATGCTCCAAAGGGTATGAATGTAAAGTTTGGTTTACCTGGTCTTTGTAACAGACTGTACAATGCCTAACCACCCTGCCCACATTTCTGAAGTTTGAAATAAAACTAGCATCTATATCAGTTTATTTTCACATGTCACATTGTTGCAGGTAACACGAAAGCCTGAAATGACGACGTCTTCCTGGACTTATCTTTTTCTAATCTCATCATTCAGGTTCATGAAGAAAACAGTGGTGTTGCATATGTCACTGTTGAAAGCTGTTGCCAAATTTATGCACCGTTTCGTGAATGGCATTATTGTTCTGACCGATGCTGAGTGCCGATTCAAGAAAGCATTGCATTGAAGAATCAACATTTTAACCAAGGGAGGTGTAAAGTAGACCATGACGTCCGACACAAAGTAGCTGATTGGATAGGAAACAAAGGATGAACAATAAAGTTGCTGCAAAATCCTTCACATGAAAAGACAGTCAGTCGAAATCTACAAACTACTGTTGTTGATATCGTCAACCAGTCGGACTGCGGCTCACATCAAACCACTGACTTTTTGAAAGAGCTTGAAAACTGGAGAAACTTAAAAATGTGACAAGTGACTAACAGTTCTTTCTTTGTGCTTTAGTTATCTTAACTTCAGAGTGAGCTCCTGAGAAGCTGAGCTTCCCCTAAATGAGTAGTGGCAAGTTGGCTATGATTAAGCATCGATCTACAGTAGAATATTCGTGGTATTAGTGGCTTTTCTGGACTACGGGAAAGCATGTTAGAGAATGCAGGTTCCGTTCCTTTTTCTACTACGATGTATTGTCCAGCGCAGTTCAGATAGTTTTACGGGTAACATGCCATTTTGCTGCAATTCGCAAATTCATCACCAATGTTATATCAAAAACAAAAAACATGGGTGATAGGTAAGAGAATTGGTGCTGCGCGCACTCGATAAACTGGCGCCACCATCATCGGCTTTATTGTGTTTGTAGCAAAGCACACGTTTATCCTCCGATCCTTCCACCGCAGTGAGCACGGTAGTACGTTAGTACTCCTAGTATAAAATGCATTGTGCGCAGCTCCGTCTGATCTATGTCCCCCGCCCCCCCCCCAAAAAAAAGAGCAAAACATGGAGAGAACATCATATTATCAACCTTATTCTACGCAAATATGGGGCAAAAAATCCGCTTTGCTAGATACCAGCGCGAAATTCAGTCAGATATGGTAGACCTGCTTCTCCTATGATAAGGTTGAACAACAAAAATTCCCACCTTCTGATTTAATGGCAACCAGAAACCATCCCCACATGGGATAAACAGAAGGAATTTGCTGTTTGTTAACTTAAATATGAAATGAATTCCAAAGCTGACAGTTCTGCAAAAAATTACCTAATGGACGAAAATTATCACACTGCGTTCTTCTTTTGTTACGTTGTAAAAACCACTGTCGAGCGTTGGATAAAATGCTGATTCCATTGCATTAGTTTTTCAATCCTTCTGTCAGGGGAACATGTGGCCACCAACCATATGTGCCTGATCAACGAGCCAACTGGACTCCCGCTTATTGAACAGGTATGAATGTTCACTGCTTGTCTGATGACGCTATGTTCGGTAACCCTGTTTACGCACGTGAGGCGACGATTTAAGTTGACACACAATAATGCCTCAGATATGTGCGCTTTTCTGGGTACGACAGTGCAATATTTCAGGGACCACAAGACCTCCGTATGGCTTTTTAACTGTTACTGGAACACAATTTAAAATAGTGGTGTCCGACTAAACTGCCCTAGAAGAACGTAGATAGAATTTCTTAGCAATCAGGTGGGTAGTTGTAGCATGTAGTGTTATGTAGGATGTTTGTCTTTAGGATTTTGTGCTCCCATTCAAAATGAAACGTACTCAATGCGCACTGTATGAAACAAGTTGAGTAGATACTCAGGAAGCTATCATAGCATTATCTGCAATCCTTAGAGTGTGCAAAACGCTATTTGGGTCGGCTCAAATTGACTCAAAACAACTCAAGATGAAGTATTTACGTCACTCCTTATAACCAGTCATAGAGAGTTGGAATTTGATGTGCTATTTTGATGTGCGATTGACAAACTATGGGTGGATTGTGATGCCAGCATTTTGCACGTATCCACGTTGGGTATTTTCAAAACAAACACATGAGTACAATTTCTTGCTACAGCCCCATTTACTCAAGGTCAACAGGCTTTTGTTATGGAATACTTTGATCGAAATTGTGTAAGCGGTTCCTACAATCAAGTTTTACCAACGGGCAATAGTTATCATTTCGAACAGGCAGTGCGTATACCCCCTTGCGTAAGAATCAACCATGGTTGCCTTTCTCGGGATGGTCAAAGAATTTCACATCCGGCAGCAATGGGAATTCGCGTATTACAAAACGAGATATATGAACCGTGCAAAACATGCCGATTCGCTTTTGTCATTCCGTAAATCAGTTAGATTTGACTTACTCAAATTAACCTGCCAGACATGTATTTTCTATGTCTGTTTCAACGCTAGGTTATCAAAGCACCCAATGGACAAACGGGACCTTCATATTCTGATCAGTGAACCTTGTTACACTTGAGACACCCAGTCTGACTCAAGAGGACACCTGGTAGGAACTTTATGAAACCATTTTTCCGGTAGCTTTCTTTTATTCGCACGCAGCTGGACTAGGGTAAAAATTGATCGACTTTGTGTTTGATTTGACTGATTATGTCGCAAAGACAAGTTACTTCTTTTAGCCTCCAGGTAGACATGAATTCTCCAACTTTTACAGATCAGATCCATGTGATGTCCCATAACTGACTGAAAAAGGCAGCTTTGGTCCGGATATCCGGAGCGTATTCGACGAGCAAGAACACATTAATTACGACCTGATAGCCTCAGCGATTGAACCGAAGAAAGACGCACATGTCGAATGCATATTGTGGTCACTAATTAACGGAATCAACGTAAAGGTATCAGTTCGATCTTGCAAATACTAAACACATCTAAATCACCTGAAGTTTTTAGTGTACTCTGTCGGCCAATTCAAAATAAGCCGGAAGTTTACTGCGCTACACTTTCTTGTTGGAAATACCGTGATCCTCGACTGAAGGTGTAAGAAGAACAAACTGGTAGGCTTCGTGACATTTTTCTCACCATATAAATGGGAACTTGAAAGGTGTACAATGCCAAAACACAGCTCAATGCAATTGAAACAGAGTTTTTCAAGTCAACAATAATAATTTTGAAGGTTTGACATAACGTTACTCGTTTCAAGAAGAAGTTTTGTAAAGCAGGGGCGATACTCTTCAGTCGCTCATTCACAAAGAAATGTATCACAAAAAGGAGCATTTATGTAACCAGGAAACTAGTTCTGGTCTCCTTTGTGCAAAACAGATGTCAGACTTGCTCCTGCAGAGCAAAGTATGATGTAGTACGGAAATTTCGCTATTTGTCGCCGCAAGATTCTTGTGACATCTGTCGCACCGACCGGCAAAATTTCCAAAATTCAGCCTCTTAAATGGACTTGGCATGACAGGCGATACGGAAAACAGCTAAGCTGATTTGCTCGTTCCATCTCCTAGACATTAAATAAAAATTGCATAGACTTTTCAGGTTATAAAAGACTGACACTTGAAGGTTTATCTATCTTTGAGGGATCCAACGTCAAGCTAATCAATGCCTAACTGAGGATTTATAGAAAAGCAGTTATGTGAAATTTTCCTAAACGACGGGGAAAGCCACAAATTTGGTGCTTTCGCCCGTTTGAATCGAAACATGAACGATAGATCGACTGGCCATGTCCACTTAAGTCATAGTTTGTTTTCTTTTGGCAGCTGATGAATTCGATTAATCCTGCTAAAAAAGAATGCGATCGTAAAAGTATATTGTCTTGAGTCCAAACCACTGAATTTGTAGACTAACCAGAACAAAATATATTGTTCAGGTTTGGGTAAAAGTGGGTCCAGAATCAGTTGTTCCCTATTGAAACTCAAGGCCACAGATACTGCCGTATTTTTGCAATATTATTCTTCCGACATTGGTGTAGTTTCATTTGAGCATTTCCTATTTCACATTAGTTTCCTTGGTTCATCTTCTCCCCTAAAAACAGTGCAGTTCTACAATACATAAAGAGCCATTCTGGCTAGTAGGTTTCAAGTACACAAGCCAAAACATCTGATACAAATCAATTCACCGCTACCTTTGTCATGCAACCACTTTAGATCGGCCACCTGCCATGAGAAATCGCTCCATAATGCTAGCTTTTTAAAACAAGCGGAAATCTCTGGACATTTGTAGGGCTAAATTTTTGCCGCAGCTCCTCTCCGACGACCGCATCACCGTGCATACTCCCACTTGCTGTTTGTTTTATCTGGTATCCATGAAAGTGGAGTTTTACCTTTATCAGTTCTTGTCCAACCCCCGTTTGACTCCACCTACGGATTGATATAAATGACCAACTGTCTTCTATTTGCTCCCTGAGCCGAGTGAAAATTTCTATACTGTATAGTCTTAAATTTGTACTTAATCGGTGTTACACTTTTTCCATCTTCCACTCTGACACGCCGAAACGCATTGCTCCGGAACGACCAACTGACGGTGTGGCCTTGATTGGTGGTGAAACATTTTCAAGCTAACTGTCCAGCTTGCTGGCAAACTCGACGATCAGGAGTTTGTCTGTTGCTGCTACTCCATCGGAGCCATAAGGACATAAAAACGATTGTGAGCAACGCAAACTTAATTCCACCGCTTGAAGTTGATTATCTTCCGTTCATGATGTCTCCAGTAAGTTCAGGATCAGTTTCTCCCACTTCAAGCCGATGAGATGTAAAAGCGGAGAAGTGGAGGTAGTTGACGTGTAATTCTGCTTGACAAATGAAAGTTGCAAACCAAAGTTCAGCTCAGTTTGATTAAATTATCAAGCAGAATTCTCCCACTAATAAATCGTGGAAAGTAACAGGCAGTTCACTCAACACCGATGCTGCAAATGTCGTGCCAAAACACAACAAAAAGTTGCAATCGCCCTAGTTAGGTGAATAATTTTTTGCCTTCAACATGGAAAATAGCTGACCGGAAAAGCTAGTAATAGTGTACGATAAGAGATGGTGGCGCACAAGTAGGGGCAATCTTAATCTAAGCTACCGAAGTATAGACGCGTCTGCTAGGAGAGTCCATCATCCAAAATTCAAGAATGATTCCATCGATCATCAGCAAGTCATTCTGCGGTAGCATTCACCCTTTCGTTCAGCTTTATCCATTTCTCATTTAATCTTTGCACAACCAACCTTGAGTGGCGTGAGTTCCGTGTGCCGAAATACTTTGTCACGACCACTTTCTAAGGTTGTTCTCAAATTAATTAAGTCTGCGATTTATAGAAATGCAAGATAAACGTTGGTGTAGCGGGGACTGCGCTTGTGTCGTTGAAAAGAAGGGATAGGATGTATTGATATATTTTTTGACCTGTGTTTTCGAACAGTTTGGAGAATCTAGATGGAAGCCCTGCATAATCTGCGCATCTTAATGCGGCGTAACCATAGAGCAGTTTTTGTTTGCCCACTTTTAGCGGTAGGGAGGGCTACCACTTTAAAAAAATGTGAGCAACAGAAGTTTTTCACTATTTTGGAGGCTTCGTTACGTTTCCCAATTACAGGTATTTTATTAAACGCAGTCCTGGCAATTTCTGTGCACGATCGAATCACTTCCCTTTTTATTATTTATTCGATGGCACATCAGTAGGGGAATTATTTTGCACGTCGCTACAACCAATATTTTCTCTCGTATGGCTGCCTTTTTAAATTTGATGGATAAGTCACATATACTTTGGACGGAATATGTTCAGAGTGGTTCAAAGATACCATCAAATGACATGTACTGCTCAGCATGTGCGGACACCTAATTGCGGCACGAAATAGCAGCAGTGCATTAATTGGGTCTGTCTGTTGAATGAGCTACTTCACATTCTGGAAGATCAGACAATCGTACAACTGCATTTCTAGGTTCGTTGGCTATACCTTGTTGAAAAAATCTACGTATAAAACCCACAATTACTTAGTACATTTGAATTTTTGACTGTCGGATAATCTACAGTACGCGCGTACACTACAGCGACTCTAATTGGGTTGATCACATGTTGATTACGTGATATCATGTTCCTTTACCATGGATGTGCACATGAAAACAAAATCAACCAAATTCCGTTGCGGGGTGTCTCGCAACCCATGAATTCTGACAAAACCAGAGATTGTCACTGTCACGACTTGATATAAAGTGAGTCCAGGAGGGTGAACATCGCAGCAGTTGATATGATGTGTCGGTCATCGCTGAATGTTACCGTGTCAATCAGTGTGAGCAGCACTAACAGATATATTTAATGCTCGTTGTTAAGATGACTATGCCCTCGGTAGATGAGGTGGTCCATTGTAGTGTTTGTGTGCGACCTCTCAGTTGCAATTTCGGCGGAATATTTCAAGCTTGTACCAGCGGTACTGTCACACAACAGTTTAAGCCAGTGGAAATCAATCAGCATTTGTGATTACGTGAGAGCTGTATCCCACTGGCGTCAGAATGATTCTTTCAAGAGTCTTGTAATGCTTGAAAGATGGAAAGTCCTTTGCACAGTTCGCACAGTTCCTCATAAAAGATTGCTGTTTATCTACAGCATGTGTAACTAGGTTCGGCCCGGTGACTAAAAATAAATCTGACCCCTAGAACTGTACCAGCGGACGGTCTGAACAACAGTCAGGTGAACGAAAAGCAAGTTTCTCCCTACAGACACCTAAAGCTGTCTTAACTCCAGCAGATCCTTAGCTATTACTAATCCAGATATCTGAATTCTTCATTTCATCCTGGCTACAGCCGAAAAGTTTTGTTGTTCTGATGTTTTTTATTTATTTAACCGTTCGCAGAAAATGTACCCATAAGTTGACGCCGAGCGGGTTGTACACACCATAAAATCTTTTGCTTGTAGAAGCTTCAACGTTTTCTGCCACAGTGGAAAGCATTTGGTTACCAAACTAATGTCATTTTGTCATACCTGTGTAATTTCCCCTCAGTCTACAAAAACCAACCTTTGGGCCTAAAAGACTGTCCTTTCTATGAAAATAGCTGGTATAATAAAATTTTATTGTCCGTTTATTATGGTCGATGGTGAGCATAAAATAATGTGCCACAGAATAAATGGATGTCTGAGTATCATGGCCAAGTTATGACTTACCAGTCTTTTCGCTCGCTTTGCCTTATCGTATTTCAATATGGTGCAATTAGTCTCATGATGGTCTACGCAATTCACTGGAGCTCAGCGAATCACTGTTCCGAATAAAGTTTGCCGTTAGGCAGATGTTGTACTGGATATTTTTTGGGTCGCTTGCAAGAATGAGCCCAAAAGCTTTCAAAAATTAGCGGAAAGTCATTTTATACTATCTGAGTTTCATCAGGTTTGAGACGTATTCCAGGAAAAAATGTCTTTTTAAACAGGACAGTAAAAATCTGCACGTACTTTACTCCCGGTTTACTCAGTAATGAAGAAGCCGTTGGAATTTGCCGAAACTGTTGATCTTGTTTTCTATGTTTTTTACGGTAATGACTCAGACTGGATCGGTCAAGCTGGTAATCTTGCGTAGTCATGTCGATGACCGTTTGGTCTGGAAAGCTGCTGGTAAATTTGCCCCGGGACACAGTACTCTTGTTAAACTCTTGAAAGTTTGATCATTAGTATTCGAAGTTATCGTTTATGGTGCTACGTGAGGGACTACTCTTGAAGCGTCTTAAAGCTCCGTTAGAATTTTGTTTACCAGCTTTGAGCTTTACGGCAAGTAACTAGGATGATCTTCTCCAAAATCCAGTGAATATTACACTCTCCCCATGAGATTCATTGCTAGCGTTTTTCAAATCATTTTTCTCCTGGCAAATAACTAACTTGTCTGATGGAATCATTAACCCCCACACCACAGAAATCGCCCCCGTTGTTTGTTGAAGTTCCCCGTTCGTCAACAGTTATACTCGGGTGTTTCCAACAAATGATAGTTGCTTTTAAATATGTCGTCTACCAGGCATTTGAGATATGCTTCCTTCAGTTAAAATGTGAAATATTTTTGTCCACAATCTGAAAGTGAATTTCTCCGTCCAATCATTGTCTGAGTATAGCCGGAGAATATATTGCTTGTTCATTTGATTTGTTACCAGGACAGAGAAAGCCGAATCATTCATCTGTACTTTGTATTGACTACAATGAAAACAAATCGATTACCATATAGTGTTGAAGGCCAGGAAAGTCAAGTAATGTTTTTTTGCAGCGCCTCCTTCGTGGATCAGAACCGTTGTGAAGAATGTCTGATGAATTCCGAATGAGCATTATGAGCGGCAGTTTTTGGGAGATTGAAAGAAATTTCCACTTGATACGTGCTGCCGTTTCTCTAAATTGCCTGATGTCAAGTTCGTCCAGCCGATTGTACGTTGCGTGGAATATTGGGTTACAAAGACTACAGTTGTGCTGCGAATTTACTGGGATGGTGTGTGAGTGGATTATTTATGTATATCAGATCAATATTTTGTATATGCCAACAGTATCGGCAAGAAAGTTCAGGGTCATTGGAATGCATACTCATGAAAGATCTGTAATGCGTGAAAGTGCGAAGTGCCTTCACATATAGTTGCCAGCAGTAGAAGAGGGGCCAACAAAAATAACACTTCACAGTTCTCGGCAAAATATCAAAGTTTCCAGCGAACAACAAGCATCAGATAACTTGCGACGAAATATGTATATCACAAAGATGCGTTTTCGTAAAATGGTATGCTTCAGTCTCGAAAGAAGTGTAATTTATTCAATGACTATGAATTGCAAATGGTTAGAATACATTGATGAACCTCTTTTAAAAGGATATACAATTGAAAATGTGTTGTATGTTTCCGCCATTGTTTCATGTATTGTGCTTTTCTGTTCACTGAACGGGAAGGCAGGTTAGAAAGGCAAAATGATCAAACAACTTTCCAACATTCCTTGGATCTTTAGAACATACTGACTTCACTTGCGTAATGAAACTTTGACTTGTGTTTCAGAACTACCTCATGTTATCATTAAGCAAACGCACTAATGAAAATAAAACAAAACCTGTTTAGGTACACATGCAGTTAAGTACGCTGTCCGCGTTTACCAATCAACGTGTATTTTCATGGAAAACACGATAGTAGAAATGGCAAAATTGGTAAGTTATTCATGGTGTCCTGGAACCTGTGACCCGGAAGCCCACGAAAAATTCTTGAAAAGAAAACTTTCAACCCGGAAAATAGCTTGGGATAGTAGAGGACTCGGCAGAGGGACTAGTCAACTGCCTAGATTTTTGACCTCACCTGTTAATACTGGTCAGATGCCAAATGTAAGTGGCTTGCTTGCTTCAAACCATGTCTTTAAAGTGTTTCGTGGTATCATGTCCTCGAGAGGAAAAAATCGGACAGGTTAGATGATATGAAACTGGGCTGGGACGATCGGTTTGGACACGAGGACGACATTCGTTGCTGTATTTCAGGGCCCGAAATTTAGATTAACTAACTTTGTGCCATGATAAGATGGCAGTTAGTCTTCACTAGCAGATACGTGTTCGAATTCTCGTACAACTAACTTCCGTGCGCATATCAATGGTAAACTGCCCTTTTTTTGGTGAAGGCTGTAATTCGAAGTGGTTAAAAATTCCTTCAACGATCTAAAGCGTAAACTATATGTGTCGTTCCGGTGCTCGGTTGGTTAGCTGTTGTTACAATGTCCAGCTGGAAACCATCATACAATGTTCATTACTAAAGAAGACAGTGGTCCCAACATAAGCTTCGGTCCATACTTCCAACTCAAACCATTGTATCCTCTGTGATCACATAACCTAACTAAACGTTTCCATCAAAGTTCATATCACTGCAAGAACGCAAACCAGTCTGAGGCGAAGAAAACTTAAACAAACAAAAACATCAGGGGTAAAAATAGTGCACATTTATCCTGCGAGACCACCAGCATGTAAAAGTTATGAGTATCCTTGATGTTGAATTCAGCTTTCATGCCTAAAACTATACTAGTTGACTGCACCGCGTAGCCCCCTTGCGTTTGTTTGCTACTGAGCTATCTGGCGCAGCAGTTTAACAGCTAGTTTGTGACGTACTTTTCCCTGGTAAGGACGAGAAGGAAACTGTCTGTGAAACGTGCAGAAAACAGAAATCAATCTGTGAGCAGGATGGTTTCACAAACTGACTGAAAGGGTAATAATTAACCACTGTGTGGGGCCTGATGACCTAAGAGATTATCGTGTATATTGTTCAGTGTAGAGTATAATGGACTAACCTAGCACAGTAGAGAAACTCCGTTCAAATTCGGCATAAACGTCGTACGTGGAATGTTGTCGGATGGCAAGAAGCCGCATCCATAAGTACTGGTCTGCAGTAAGTCACTTGTTGGCAGTGAAACGGGTAAGATTGTTTGACCACGCAGTGTTAGCCCATATTGCTGAAACCCAGCTACCGGAAAAGCTGGATGCACAGGATTCTCCGACATTCCAAATCTTGGTAACGGTGCAGGACTCATTAACGGAAACCCTGGGGTAACAGGACAGGGTGTTATGTAGGGTTGGAAAAATGGTCGATCACCAAGATGTCTCACGGTCATCAGTCCCGATTTCATGCCGGGTAGAGTGGATATGGTGACGGGTAGAGCGTCTGTGAGCAGTGGTGCTGTCATTTCACATGACATTGGACCAGGCTGTTGACAGTTGCTAGAAAAATGAACGGCTTCGATCAGCATCAGAAACTAGTGCACCAAGGATAAAAGAGATGAAAGACATAACTACTTTGTTTTCGGCCATAGTGACGGAGGAAACTGACCTAATGTCATTTAAAAGATAGGCCTTCCCTCTTGTAGACAAACTTTCATTGTACGTGCAACTATTCTTCGCTTACCTGTCAAATTTTCTCTGGCTAAGCCCTTTCCCCGAGCAGTGACCTAGTCTACATTTTTGTTGACCACATTGAGTGGTCTTTTTGGAGAAGGACAAGCGTAACAAGATGAGGATATTTCTTAAGCCTTGAAAATTATGGTAAATTCAAAGATAAAACGTCATTGGAGGGATGAATTTTCAAATAAGCGCTCAGAACCCATCATAAAAAACAAACCTTTACAAATGTTATGCAAACCCGATTTACGTGGAATTTAGCTGAGTAACCATAGTCTGACTAATGGAGTCCTATTCGCCTTAGTGGGTTTTGGTTAGATGCATAAGGTTCTTACGACGATGCCAATTAAATGCTTCGGTAACACTTAGATACAAACAACGTTGTGGAATGTGGGTGTAGCTTTCATCCGCCAAATAAGCTTACCTAAGCTTTCCACCCAGTAGTGTGTAAGCCCATTTGGAATGAATGAATTAGATTTCATAACTTTAAGTAATTATGTAACAGAGCACGTCAGGCAGATGTGTGTGGAAACATAATACATGTCGTAAAGCAACGGGGGGTAATTCCCATCCCGACTAATGTACATCTATTAAGAGTGGTTATGTGATGCTTTGCCTGTCAGTGTGCCTTATAAAGGATTTTCTCGTGCAACTCAGTATACAAATATTCTTGCCTTGTGGGTATTCACCACCACCAGTACTGAACTCACGGATCCCGGGCAAGTACGATAAACACGGTTCTGATCAGTCATCGGTAGTTGGAAATTATAGTGCTGAACTTCTCATCCGGAAGGTTTCGGAGACACTTAATGCCAATAATCCGCAAAAACATAAACAGCTGTATAATGATTTTCTATCTGTTTTCGTTGTCGTGCCCCTGAAGGCCGAGCAGTTAGGGTTGCGGACAACAATTTCCGTGACCCGAGTTCGAACCCCACATGAACGACTTCAGACTTGGCCCTGGCATCTGGCCTAATAACCTGCACATGCGTTGTTTCGGAAACAAAAACCCTACAAGAAATCTTTTTTCCTTTTAAATAGCATTGAGCTATTTGAGCCTTCTATGTCAACTTTTGCAATCCTCGAAGGGACCACGAAGATACAAAATGTAGCCGACGCCTGATGTTATCTGTGCGCAACGTGCTAAAATTGCCATGTTTTTTACTTCTCGTGAATGTGTTTGAATGGTTTTCTCGTCACCGGGTTCCACCTATTCTCGGAAATCGAACCCGGAGTTTGCAATAAAATTACTCTAGTTGGATGGCGCAGATGTATTAGAATAGAATAAGAGCGAGAAAGTCATGGGATCGCTGATGGCTGCCATCTCTTTTGAAATTGTCCAACTCACCTAAAATTCTCAAAAAATAATTCTCACATAATTTTAATGTGTCTATAATTCACGCACATCCATTCTTATATGTAAGTAACCACCAAATCGGTTTTACAGCCTTAGACTTTGCAATTCTGTTCACTCGGTGTGCTGATCTGCCTTATGAAATCTCATACTGTGAGAGATAAGGTTGTAGTTAGCCTGGCAAATACTACCAGATAAACAGAAATCACTTACGGAGGATATGATAAGCTTGAATTGCTGTTTGACTGTCCCATTGCCTGAATTGTTACCATCACCTGGAACAGTCGGCAAACACTCCAACGTATGAAAACTAGCATCAAGTCGTTACTCCTCTCGTTCCTAAAGGTACCTTCCCCTTGAAGCCCACAATACCATGAAAACTACAAGATCCTCATATGCATCAGAATTCCGCTGATGCATATAACAAGTTTCATTTGGAGAACGGACCCTCGAAAGTGTCAGTCAAATTTTGTCTGCCCATATAAACTTAACCGGCTCTACCATCCACTGATTGATTCAAAATTATTAGTGTGTTGCAGTTGTTGGTTAGGGTGTAATCTGGTATTTAACAGATCACAGTGAGGAATATGATAATAGTATACGTTCTTCCAGTGGTGCATAGACTATTCCTCTTCGTGAGCCTGCGCCTCTTTGCTTTAATATAGTATTCTGAAATAATGGAAACCGTTGGCTACCACTTTCTCATCATTTGCATTAATCTATCTGGCATTAAAAAACACCATACTGCTAGAGGACACCATGAGTGACGCCAAACTAAATGTGTTTCCTTGGAAGGAACTATAACCAGGGTCAGGAATGATTGCGTATGACAAAATTATACTTTTGAACTTTCAACAGCATGCTATCGTCATAAATTCAGTAAAAACGTGGAAGTAAAAAGTAAGAAAAGATATTGAGTGTGACCAATGGAAATTGCGTATAAGCGACTCAAGTAATGCACAACACGCTAAGCGTATATTTGGCACTAATACCGACTTCTTGAAATCAGAGGGTTGGTGTAGATTCTACTTCCGATCACCTTCAAAATGTGTGAGAATTTAGCATGAAGTTGCACTACTACTTATTAGTCTGCTAGCTAGTTCTGTGAACGGACAAGGCCTCAAATATCTATAAGCGTGGATTGAATTCCTTCCAGCGAAATCAACGGTGGAGTCCTATTGTCCTTTGTGATCAGAATAATTCCCGAATATTTGGACCCGGCTAGTGTGAAAGCGAAACATGAAACAAAATGAATTATTTTAATCTGAGCAGTCCTGGTTAAAGGATCCGTACTATATTGAAAACGAAAGAACTGGAAATGCGCTGGTTAACGGAAATCTGCCGCGTAAATCTAGGCATTAAATTTTTTATTAGCAACGCTTGTTGTCAGGATTTAATAGGGGCGGACAGAAAGACTCAGAGGTTTACTGCTCTGATACATTTCCTCCCCCCGGGGAGTGTTTTGAGCTCAATTCTGATGCTCAGCCGACTGAGATCCTGGAAGGTACACCGGCACGGCAAATACGCAAGTTCCCAGACGCTATGATCCAAAGAATAAGCGAGCAGGTATACCGGAACAAGGGTGGAGAGACGTTCATCAATGTATGATCCGGGCACTCAATAAAGGTACATCTAAATGATTCGTAGTTTTTTATGGTATACTTTAGGGATATATGACCAACGTTTCTTTCAGCAAGACAGAAGTACGATTCTATAATTCTCTCCTGTGATTTTGTCGTACTCGCTTCTATATTCTCCACTTCTTATCCCAGTCGATCAACGCGAAATTTCGCTAAAGTTCGGGCTGGAATTTTGGTGGAAGCCACCAAAGTGGGACCAACTTTCACACATTCACGGTAATAAGGTTAGCATCATGGTTGAATGCACATCTGTTTCCATAATTTTTAGTAAGATACGTTTTACTCACATACTTTTTATGTGAATATATATTTGTCATATCAACCCAAAGATGTACGCGCAATAAATAGCAGCCTTAGTCTCCCCTGTGATGGACTTTACAGCTTAAAAAAGGGAGTATGAAGGACGCCAAAGAGTTTGACTGTCCGTAACTTGACCAACGTTGAAGCTTTTCAGTTTCTTTCAAAGACAATTTCAACCAAATTTTTAAAAACAGCCTGAAGCGATCGACAGAAAGCGCCTATCCTTCAGAATAATGTAATTATGATGGCACCGGAAATACATTTATCGCCTCAGAAAAATAAAGGAAACTGGTTCTAAAATTGAATGGAGCTGCGGATCTCTGACAGTTATCTGCAATAGTCTTAAGGCCATATGTCATAGAAAACTTCGACAATGTTTGATGACAGCTTTTAGAACACAAGAGATTGCTGTTGGTGCGGCAATTGGCTAGTTAGGTCAAATGGAAAAAAGAACACGATAGTAACAGCAATTAGTCAGATAAACTCAAAGCCAGATTATCGCATAGTATGAAACACTTTACCCTAACGTCCAGACAACAGTTAAATGTTACTACCTCAGCATTTGCATTACCTATCCGTCAATCCAAGTGTTGTTTGAATCAGTGGATTTGCCAGACTTGATTTTCCATTAGTCAGGGAGACCGGCGAGTTTGGGTCAATCAGAAGATTTGGCAAGGTAGCATCTGCGTCATTCAGGTAACAGTTACTTGGCCAGTATCGTTCTGCAACTAGTTGAGGGGAAGTGGTCGGTCTTAGGGTACTTGTTGTTCTGAGGGAGGCTGAATTTGCCAGATCGTAGACCAGATCTGGTCGATTCGTCATTCTATTCACAGCTTCGGACGTGTAGCTTAGTTTACTCGCAGAAGTGAAATTGGCCATGGAGGGTTCTGTGTTCAGGCTAACACAAGAGCTCCACGGTGGGTTGGTGGCGAGCTGCGAAAAGTGAGCATCATTCATAGTTTTATTTGGAGCACAGTTCTGTGGAATACTGGAGTTCTGGCTGTTGCCATCTAATAGAGCGGGCGAGGTATGCTGCGACGTCTGAAAAAAAAACGTTCAAAATGGTAATAACTTCCGGTTATGTTGCTTCTTGTCAAAGCTATGTTGGAATAAGATAATGATGGGAATGCCACCATAGTACTAAGAGAAAAGTATTTTCGGATCCATGGTTAATCCTTAAACGTCAACAGTTACACCACGGTATGCTTGAGTAGTAGCAGTTAAACGGCTAATAAAAACGTTGAATTGGGAGCTCAGAATGAAGTGTTGACGACTGCAGTGTTCACCGCTCATATTCTGATACCTTCTTATGTATCAAGTAGCGGACTTATCGCTGTGTAGATTGCTAGGCATCCAAGATGTACCGATTTGCAGTACATAATGTGCAGCATTTGATACATGACGAATAAGCGATTCTTGGGTGTTTGTGTTTTAGCTATCGTCCAGTTGGAACACCTTGTCGGTGCCTAGCTGCCACGCCACCCGAAGGAAGCACGAGGGCTGGAGTACTGGCAGGTTGCCCAAGCCTAGACAGGAAAAGTCGAGATACATAGGTTTGGTTCGAACCACGGACCTTCCGCTCAGTAAATTTGCGCTTTAACCAATGATCCATCTCGCCCCGTGTTTTAGCTATCTTAGAACAGTATCATCGAAGCAACAAACTAGGGTAGTTTATGTGTCCGAAACTTAATTTCTTTGGTTTCAACTACTTTCGTCTCGAACTTACGTTGTTCATCCGACTAGAGTAGGTGGGTTCTTTACCCCAAGAGCATTTGCAAGACTGGTCTCCCACAAGGCGGCCGTGCATCGTTACAATTGCGCGAGTGGCGGCTGCGTGTGAATCAAACCTAAGAAGAACAACACGAGGAGCGAATAAGTGGCTTTAGAGAAAACATATGGAAGCGTACCGTGGAAACGGAGTAATCGCCCCCATCATCTTTCCAAACATTACATCGCAGCCCGAAGTGGTCTGCCTGGAACGAGCAGTCGCCTTGTAACAACTCGCCCAAGAGTGGAGTTGCGATTTTCTGGTTTTGTAGAAAAAACTGTGGATAAACGTTTAGTAGAACTACTAGTTGTATATGTGGGATGAAAACCATGTATTCTTCGCTGTTTCGACAGAAAGGGAAGTGCATGAAAAGTCAAATTTAGACTTGGGTTCCGAAGTTATTGATTTCCGAATTTTCGAGTTCGAAACTCAGTACCATCTTGAATCCGATCGCTCACCTACCTCAATACGTCGATTATCCTGAACACAAGTTATATAGATAGAAGGTTATATGGTCTATTACGTATATACCATATATAATCACATGGACAACTGCCATAAGAACATAGCGTCAAATGTTTGCAACAAAAGGTTAGCACAAATGATGGAGTGGAAACCTTGTGAAGCGATTTTTTCAAACAGTCACACCGAGTTTTTGTTGAACCAGATAGATCTAAACTAATGCTCTCTAGCTAACACTTTCAGCAACCGCTCAAACTCGCCAGCACACGTGCGGTTCATAGACAGCCGGAAAATGGTAATCAGGGGATCACGCGTTCACTCCCTCTACGTGCGCCTCATAATTTTCCAATGTGCTCGTATGGCTAAGCTCATTTCATGAACCTACCAATCAACTAACCAGGTTGTAGGCACCAGTTGGAGTGTCCACATAAACCGTCATAGAAGCCAAATAGGAGTAAGTCCTGGATATACCTAATTTGTGATGCAGAACCAAAAGGAGAGAGCAGAGCTTTGAAAGGAGTTGTGTCAGTTAGCAGTGAATTCCCTCTTTCAAATGTGGAATTCTGCATTGCAAAGTGGTCAGTGGAATGTTCGATCCCACCTTTTCGCCTTTTAAGCCGGCAAAGTCCTAAACATTCCAGTCATCTCCATGTTCTGCAACATTCAGCGAATTGCTAAACTTTGTGACCGTCTTGTAGTGTCGTTTCTCAACCTTACTATCCTTTTTGGTCGTGGTTTGTCATACCTATCTTAGGGACAGCGAAACAATTACTAGCCGGAGTCTTGTGGCGTCCAGCTAGCCCATGATGCTCAGTCATGTACTTGCATACCTATAATTTTCGAGGAAGGCGTGCACATGCCGCCGTCATTCCTAACAGTGCTATGGGTCATTCCCCCGACCAGACAGTTTGCTGCCCTCTTGGATAGCTTAGGTGAATAAACGGACATGTGCTTAATGGCTAGTCACGAAAACAGCGCCCCGTAGTACAGGCAATATGTGCATTTTCCGCCCTACTGGAAAACTAGGTCATAGAAATCTTTTGTGAATGTTTTGACCGAACTGCGCTTCCGTCTACTACGAGATTTACGCACTCACCTTTAAAAGTTTGACTTTTCAAACGTTTATTCACAGCTGTTTGAGTTCGCATGCACGTGAGCTCTCTTACATTTAGGGTGAACACAATACTTTCACGGCACATCCTTTTGGAATTCATCAAGCGGTAGCAGAATGAATGAGTTAGTTGACCCATCGGCCAGCCATAGCGATATATTATTCCCTGGGTATTCCCTTGGTATATAAGAGTGATCTCCAGAACTGTAAATTTTGTAAACCCAGACAACTGAAATATTGCATCACCCACAAAGTAGTGACTCCCGGAAGGCGTAACCATAGCCTGGTTGTTGTTCAAAGTGGTTATTTGCTTCGTTCGCCAATGATGAAAATAAAATCAGTCCCAACTTTTACGTTATGGATGATGGTATTAAAGCAGTGTAAGAAAATTTGGAAATTTCTAATAGAGATTTCGCCGTTTAAGTGAAACTAATCTATGAGGAAATGTCTAAAAGCACGGTAGAGCTGTTTCATACTTAGTGGAAATTATCAGCATTGCGTATCTAACAAGACCTTGTAGCCGCCCGGCTAGCAGTTTGAAAGTTTGACGCTTAGGCCGATCTTGATCAGTAATGTGAGTAACCCCGTAATTATACAAGATATAGTGCCTCTAATCCTTCAATCACGAAATCCACATCTTGTTGTCACGTGTTCCTGTGAGCTACTCATAATATCTCACATTGAATGGAGATTTCACCTGAAAATTGGTGGCCAGTCAACCGGTGACCACGCAATGTGAATTTCACTACTGAAGACGTGTACTGCTCTGTCCTGTCTAAGTAGGAGTTTGTCACACTGCAGATTAACGGCTTGCGGCCGAATGGTTATTTGTTTCAACTACTGGCCTGGAGGTTTCAATTTGGAAACTACCTGGAATTTTGTGAGATGCACACAGCTGCTGATTCCCAAAAACGATTAATCAAATGTAAAATGCTTCCCGGCTTTTCTGGATAGACTGGTTTCATTTACAGGACGAAATTTCGATTGAAGTGGCCAAATCTCCCCACACAACCGGCAATCTGTAAGTAGCTTGAATGAAGAATATTTTCACAATATGAGTGAAACCTCCATCTAAGAAATCACGATGTTTGAGAAATCGCAAAGTATTTTCTAAGAACAACAGTGACGAACGCTGACGAACGTACTGAGCAAAAGCTTCTTTCGAGATGCTTTTGGGTACCCAGTTCAAACCAATTTTATGTTCAAATGAGTGTAGTCCGCGAATTTCATAGACTTCGGGTCCAAGTAGGACATGATTTTGAGGAAAACCCGGAAACTGTGCCCACCCGATGACCCCTAAAAAGGGCGATACCTGTCGTGTGCGTCAAAGAATCTTTATCAACCTTTTGGGTTGTATGTTCTGCCAAGAAAATGCACTCGATTTCCTTAATCACACCCCAACTGAAAGAAGGTGTGGCAGCACATGTTGTAGAGAAATATCATAAAGAGAACTTCAGAAGGGATTTAGATGGGGCCCTGTTAACATCAAGTTGACTTGCAAACGAACGCATTTAATCAATAAGATTCTGTACTTTAACTGATTTTCAGAAGGACATTTGGAGAAGAAATCCCGTGGAGATTTTACTAAGCCTTACACATCATGTTGCAACCCATCAGTGACCAAGAGAACAAGTAGTGCCATTGGAGGCTGCTTTTGTGGGCGCACTATCCAGATTGTTTCAAGGAAACACCTTACACCAACAGTCACATCTTCAAATCACAATTCTGTGTTTGGCCTGCTGCTGTCAAGTCCAAAGCTGTCAGTAAAGTGATCACGATATGTGATTTGAGTACACCTACACGATGAAAGCCTGAGGTGATCGAGATCTGACCATGACTTCCTTTCAAAACTACGTGGACTTTATTGAACATAGCTTACTGTTTTTACACTTACCCTCCTGTTCCAATCTTACTGTTATATTAACAAAAGTGCGTACAGCAGTATCACGTTCTTGGAAGTAATCTATCCAAGAAGTTCAGAAAGAAGCAAGATTTAACGATTGTCTGCTCTGTATGGAAAGCATGTTGTATAGGCTATTGAAAAACCGCAAAATGTAATCACAAATCCATACCTTTGTGGACGTTAGTATTTCACAAGATTTTAAACAACTTAGGGCGGTTTGGCTAGGTGCAGTTAACAGGTGCACTGTTGAAAAAACTGCAGAGAACGCGTAACAGACTTATGGCATGACAGGGTTGTGCATTTAGTTTATACATCGCATTTGCTTGTTTGGTTCAGCAGATTCGATAAGTTCCTTGGATAATAAACTCGAAAAATGACCGTTTTACAATACTTTTGGCGCCATCATTCGCATCGGGCACAGATATTTGGTTGGACGTGTCGGGCTGTGAATGCACAGGTGTGTGTTATGAACTTTCATAACTTTCATAAATGAACTTTTCCCTTGATTCAGTTCACCTTTTCAACTCCAATCTTTAAGCCATTTTCAGACTACTGAAATGCCGAAAGTCTACAATTATACAGAGCTCTTAAGCTCAACTCATGCGCAGAATCAAGTCTCCTGTGAGTTAATGAATACAAAACACACTTCTGTCTTAACCTATTGACCATTTTTTTAATATTCTCCATGTGAAAAGAGAACCTGTTAAAAAACATTCAAAGCCCTCTTTTGCGCATATTATCATTGGGAAAAAGTAAAGCCCTTAAAAAGGAATGGGAATATTCTGTATGATTTTGCCTACTACGTGTTTAACATGGAGAATTTCGTCCGCAAGATCAGATAAACCATACGCCTTTTGGTGTAGCAGCCCTTGCCCATCTGAACACTCTGCAACCGGATGTTCAGTCGTCACACTTAGTAGCACTGGTACCTTTATGTCATAACTTGAAAACGGTCATCAGTAAGAGATGTGATAACACCACCAAGGTGTGCTGAATTAAAGCGTGAAGCAAACGAATAAAGCTTAGCTCTACTATGCTGGCTGTTGCTTTGTTCGCTACTGGTTTGTGTGATTACGCCGCCAAATTGCCACGATAACCACATAATTAGCAAACTATGAGAAATGAAGTTTTTTCAAAATGACCGAAAGTACAATGCTTGTTTATTCAGTTGTACTAATACCCCTGATTGTTTCTGGAGGGATAGTGTCACTTAGGCTCTATAGAGGTACGAAATGAACTTGAATGCTTTTAGCTAAGTGTGAGGTCATCATAACTAAATGGTAAGCACCACCTAGCCATCCTGAGATTAGGGCAGACCAAAAACGCAGTCTGATAGCCAGCTGAGTGTGGCTTACTTTAGGAACCACTCACCATGTGCTGGGAATCAACCCATAATGCATCGCGGTATATCAGTACATTATCTCTGCACAAGGCACAAAGGTTTTTCTGGTTTTTGAACGGTTTTCTTCACACCGTTTGCGAATTAAAATTAACACGAGAAGCACATACCAACTGAACACCATACGCCTTAACTACGCCTTTTGTCTGAATTTCTAGGTAAACACTGGAACACTTATAAACCGACAATTGCAGGTAGCTCAGGAGCCGTCGTGGACAAAATTTTTGTGACAGCTGCCTCAATTAGTTGTCACTATAAATTGGCAGGTTAATTCATTGAGATTAAATATCCCCTAGTCCGAATAAAACGCTTTGATGATTTGGTTACGATGTTGTGTACACAACAGTGTGAGTATGGGTGATGTGAATTTTATTGCCCATAAAAGATAGATCAGTGTAATTATTTAGGGGGTTGCTGACTGCACCGAAAAAATGTTGAATTGGTTTTCCATGTGAAACTACTTTGATCGCAAAAGGACGTCCTTAAACAAAGTGCATGTCAAAATAAAAACGAAACCTAAGCCCAAATTTTGATTTTTTAGCTCAAAAGCCCCCCATGCAGCTGCCACTAATTGGTTGCGTAACCGGATGCCATGTTAACATACCGTAATCCGGTGGATGCACGCAAAGTAAACTTAAGCCTAGTGCAGTTTAGTCTTATTTATCCATTTTTATTCACGCATTTCTTTATTAACTATGACCAAAAAATCATATTAATACAGCATTCTTATTCGCATTTTCCTAATTAGCTTGCGTTTAATCACTGACTCGTTGCAAAGATAAAACAACGTCAAATCGGTAGGGTAAAACGCTGACAAACTGGCGCCTGTCGCGGGGAAAACGAGACAAGTTGCGAGAAAATTAGATGGTTACATTGGAAAAAAACACAAAATCGTTACACTACGACCCACCGAATAAATGAAAATCCTTTTTCTTTGAAAATGCGAATTTCTTTTATTTCACCAAATTCCTGGAATGCGTTTTGCAACAGCAATTCTGCAGAGATATAAAGAAACAGGATGCGAGTAAATTGGCGTTTTCTCAATTTTCATCATGGTCGGTTAACAAACAAAATGGTGTTAAACCGTCTTGTAAAAATAGTATCAAGGTTGCAAGTGAATGGTTCATTTATTCATCTAAGAAAATTGAAATTTCAGCCTCATACCTATCAGGTGCACATGTCAACTTTATTTTCTCATGTATGTCTATATTCATAGAGTATACGGGTACATTGCGGATTATTTGAAGGTAGTTCTTTCAAAGCGAACACAGGTCGAGGATTGCGGTACACAGAGGTTTACTTAGCTTGAATTTGTAAATTTTGAGCGCAAAATATATAAAGCTCCTAGGTCAGATTGTGGAATACTTGACAATAACCTCAGAAGAAACATATCAGGCTTTAAAGAGGTCGTTCACGCTGAAACAACAAATTCACTGACAAACTAGTATTGTTGGCCCAGATACAGCTTTTAGACCCGCTTTCATTGACGAATCTGGTAAATGAAGTAGCACTCTTGACCTGGAAGCAGCTGCAAAGAACCATCCGAATAAATATGTGATAAGTGTATCTGGTTTCCAGCCCGCTTACCAGCAGCAAAAAGACACGCAATGTCTCCTGTCACTTTAAAATTTTTTAAATCGTTTTTCCCCATGACATGTCGTGATTACTCTGATCAAGCAGTAAGATCTCCTTTATTTTTTAATGCTAATCTGTGCAATAGGTTCATCGAAAGTTATGCTCCTTCCCAGTCGGGATTGGTGGGATTCACAGGAAAAGATTTTATCATGACGCATAGGTGATGATATATGCAGCTCACACGTGACCCATTGGGATCCACTCTGTGCTCAGCGTAGTCCACTGCAGGAGTGCCAAGCTAATAAGAGACTGTATTTACAGTATCTTGTTTATCCGGTGCCTGACTTTAGTGGACTCGTGTGAGTTAAATGAACAATACTGCATGATCCTACCGACCATCACCCTGTCGGTGATTACGTGTCTGACTAAGTTCACCTTCAAAACATCCTGCTTTCGGTTAACATTTGCTTAACTCAGATGAGGGAGAAGTTCGCTGGTTGTAGTGACTACATTCCATCCCTGTTGTAAGGTCTACTCTGTCATTCGGATTAATATAATGTAAATTATGACAAATTAAATCATGTTCTTCTGATCAATAAACAGTTCACTGCATCACTTAGACGCTTTTACATGTTCCTCAGGCCTTTAAACAAGGAAACAGGTTTAGCAGTGTTTACTTGGTAATGGCATCCCTTTTGTAATACACTGTAGATCCTTTTTTTAGAAGTGCAGGTATCAGTCCCATAACAGTACAATAATGCAGGATCTGAGTAGCGGTACTAAAACCCAATAAGTTTTGTGACATTGTCTTCAGATTTATGGTGCGGATGTCTAAATCTCATCGCTAAACTGACCATCGCAAGAGATTTGTTCTCTCATATCCTATTAAGCAAGACAAACACTTAGGAAACAGGCCAAAATCAGTATATTCTTGCTAGATTTAAGTATCCATGTTTGCTGTGGCCTCAAAATGGGCTACAACACATGTGCTCACGTGGATGATGAAAAAAACTTGTGAAATCAGACAAGAAATTTGGTTATCAAAGAATGCCGGCTGAATAACTTACATACGAACTCGGTTGTTTTCTGACCTTTTTTGATTTGTTACCATCCCCTTCCAAACAACTAAACTGCTACATATAAAATAATATGTGACGCTGTTCACTTGACAAATAGGAGAAGCGAATTGCAGGCTTTAATGTGACATGCTTGACATTATTTGTTGACATTCTGTCTCAACCCGTAGTTAGCTGAGGCAAAGTTGCTTTTGATCATAAAAGTATCACGAATTTATCAATTCATTGAAAGGAACTGGCCCACCTGTTAGACCGCTTGTTATGCCACCCACATATATAGTTGTATTGCTGGCTGAGGAAGCATTGAAAACTTCTACATAATTCAATGGTCGATGATCTGAAACGGGAGATATGACATTGTAGGGGGATGAACAGATGTATGGGAAATTGTTCATGGGGGTGGATGCGGTAGGAGAAAATTTGTCACAATAGATGCAGAGCACAGCCTGTTGCCTCTTGACGGGTTAGCGCTCGAATGTCAAAAATGGCGTACTAAAAACTGTAGGATAATACGTTATGATAGTTCCTGACGTGGATAACTGGAACAGATTGTCATACCGTCAGAATCAGCAGTTTTCGAAACCTTATTACTCTTGATGAATGGGTTGAAAAATCACATAGGATTATTTGAGTGCTTCTTCCAGGTTCGGCAAAACCTGTGAGACTGTATACGGATAGATGACTTTTATCCTATTACGCAGTTTTCTCAAATTATGGCCCATAATCTGTTGAATAAAATAATAGACTGTTTTGCAAAAGGGCTGAAAGATGGTGCTGAGCATGAGAAACATTTACTAAACATAGAACAATGCACACGTGGAACAATTAACCAGAATAAGACGTAGACTCAAATGCCTAGTTGTAAAATATAGGATACCCCAACCTTTTGTTATGCCTAAAAGGCCGTTTAAATTGTCCTTGAACGGCATGGTTTCCGAATATGACTACTCCATATCTGTGAAAATTTGTACAACTAAAAATAACATAAACAAGCTTTCAGCGTATTTGGAGGTGCACATTCCGCTAACAGTCATAATATTCTTAGCACGGGCAGTTAGTGTAAACTGATCGAAGTATCTGGGTGTGTAGTACTACTTCACGTTTGTTATACTGGCAGCTGGGTTAACAGAACTACAAATAGCTTCGTTAGATATAAAACAATGCATGGTAAAATCCTATATTACTTTGGTCATTCTCTTCAGCAAAAGCTGAAGGAGTTTGAACAATGAAATTCTGATTGAATTTCCCCATTTAGCGCATACAATAATGTGTGCTAGGAACTGGACTGCTAGTGAAGAGCCAGAATTATTTCTGACATTATCACTGACCTCAAAAAGGATGTCATTTGAAGATGTTTAAGTGATGGATACGAAGAAGGAATAAATGACCCGCTAAAGTAATCAGCTGTGAGTTTTATCCTAATTGAAACTCGCCAAGACGACATAGCAAGGTCTGATCGCTGACGTTCAGGTTCAAAGTCGACAGTGCACTCCGACATTAGCAGCTTGCCTTTCCTGGAAGAAGCCTTCCTGTTCCTAAACTATCCAAGCCTATGTCTTGGTAACTGTCAGGTCCCCCCTGAGGATCTTGAAGGCGTTGAGAACTTCTAAGCGTCCATACTGCTAGCCTGGACATCGCAAGTTCAAAAACCCCGGAAGTTTCGGAGATATTCAAAAGCTTCTAACGAAGAAGGAACGTATTACGCGTACCCTTTGTAATAGCCCAATCCAGTTTCATGAAAACAATCAAAAGCTGCAACCAAAAATACCAAAAAGGAAGATGCATTGAAGATTAATCTAAACTCAAGGCATGCCTAGTAAAAAAGAGCACTTTCTGACATTGAGTACGTTTTTATCAAATAAGCAAAGATACACTTGGAAATTGCTGTTTCCTTTAGGAAGCAAATCTGCATAATCCGCACAATGCAAACGTTATTCTTTCTGAATTTGTGCGACATCCAGGCATATCCAATGAATAGACTTGCACTGCGAAAGACACCCATCTACTCAAACGGTAGCTGTAAGTGGGGATGAGCCAAGAAAGATTTGTCAGACATGGTAGCTTCTCCCGGTCTTCGGAATACATTAACACATTAGGATACGACACTCGTCTATTTCGACCGTAAAAAACGATCGCGATATGTGTTAGATTGAGTGCGAAATTAGAGGACCCAGTTTAAAAATACCGCTCCCCAAATAAAGATTCGTTGGCTCTAAGTAGCCGTTTATTGGGTGTGTCCACTACGGCTCGCCCGTCAGTGATCAAGGGCAAATAACTTAAAAGTGGATCTTGCTTCAAAAAGCTGGATAGATGGCAAACTCGGATTTATTAAGCTATGACAGACTACAGAAACCTATAGTATGTGAGCCGAGTAATTTTTGGAGAATGACAACATTTTATGGTCACTAGATGACGGCCGTTGATGTCACTGAGCTGACAACCCGAGAGATCTGATCGCTGCGACTGTTTACATTATATCCCAATTTTCATTATTCTGTTCGGCTGGCGCGATATTAAAAAAAAACAGTTTCGGCAAAGATAAATTGCTCTCTTCTTTTGCTTATTCATTCCCATAAATCACTAAACCCACTGATTTGCTGATATTGTGCTTTTTATATGAACCCTCATTTCTGACACAAAGGCTGTTCTAACCACCCATTTTCCATTACTGTTATGCTCCTGGTTGGCTTCGTACTTTCAGATGCTCAGTATGTACCATCCAGACTACTGTTCCATGGCATTTGGAATTTTTATAAGGGAGACTGCTCACAGGGTTGTCGAAAATTCACCGACATTCCACGACCAGTTTCGCCCTTCTTGGGGCTCATCAGGAAGGTACACTCCCCGAGCTTCCGTGAACCTTGTGTTCTACTTGAACCCAAATTGGACTGAGTTCAGCAAATACACTCAGTTACATGAAAAGTGTCAGACACATTCCACAATATGTGGCTCATTTAAATGCCCCACTACTGACTGGTCGTATATTAATTACCAAGCTCCGGTCATTACCACAACTTTGACTTTTTGTAATTTAGAAAAATGATTCAATTACCAACAGTCCTTTGACTAAAATAACCACAACGGAAGTTGATTTTCAGCAGACGGATGAATATTGGACCCAGTTTTATGTACACAGGAACCCTTAACTAAATACCCGTCTACCGGATACCCCTCTATTTTGCAAGTTAATTTCATTCGTCTTATTCCTGTTAACACATCGCTGGAGTTTGTGTGTTCTTGTTTCACGCTAGACACCGCAGGTTCCTCGCCATTCTGTCTTTTCACTGACCTGACTGATTTAAACAAGCGTGCACTGTGCTGTAAACTTACATTAAAATATGTTTAAGGCCTACACTTGTCACATTACTCCGCTAATCAGTTAACAGTAAAAAAGCTGTAATTTAGTTTTAGCCAGGAAATGCTGATTTATATCAAAAAATCGATTTTTCCCAAATGATCTATTCAGACAACTTTCCAGTGTTTTGAAAAAATTTGTTTTGTAACATCTGAAACATGAGAGCCTGATACACCTACATGTAACAGGCTGGAAAAGTAGAAACAGTGTGCCCGAAATACAAAGAATGGTTGTTGGCCATGACATACCCTAGTGAATGGTTTTATTTGTCCGATGCAAGCGGACTATATTTACCTGTAACAACCGTCTCCACAGGGTGCCTAGGTTCACATTTCAGTATACACCATTGTCATGCAAGGCAAACATTTAAGAAGATATTAACCTGAAAACAGGTGTGAAACTGATGCAAACAACTGATGTTGTTGTTGACAACCCAAAGGTTGTAAACACTTTCAACATTTGTCAAATATTATCCCTCTGTAAGGAGTAGACTTTTCCAGGGAACTTAGTCTTGACTCCATAACGCTGTGAGGAATCGCTCTGTAACAAAAGGCGACGATATCGCTCTGCTTTTTGATTTCACATGAAAGAGGCTGAGCAACAAATCTGGCGGCATAATCATGACAAATAGTCAACTGTTTCGGATCTAGTACACATTTATAAAACTTTTGTTTAAATAAGAGCATCAAAACTCATTAAGTTTGCAGCTTTGGGTGTAACCCCTTACATTACGTTAACAGGTGAAAAGTTTCAAACTTAGACACCGCTCTCGTTTAGCAAATTTCACAAAAAAAGCAAACTCCAAAGATTTTTATGACACGAGGTCGTCCTTTTTTCCTACGTCAGCGTAAGCTGTAACGCTGAACGGAATTTCACCTTTCTTGCTTTGACTTCTAGATAGTGCACAGAAAGCTCGCTTCGCCGTATATTAACTTGTAAGCATACTGGGCAGTAAATGAGGCCATAACTTTGATTGCCAACCCAAAGGTAGTAACTTAAAACCATATGACTGCAGGTCTATATCTACGCATTCTTAAATACTTTCAAACTTTCAGGAGTAGTGTGAAAATAGTGCTTGTAAAAATATTCTTTCACGTGGCCAGCGCACTCTGGGTGCAAGTCATTTTGTTAGCCTCATCAGGTGGTCTGTGCCAGTGATTTTCGAAGAGCAAATCCTGAAAGCCTATTTGTGTGATCATTTCAACTGAGCTTTTCAATCCCTAAGAAAACTCACGCGCTCAAATATCTCTTCAGAAATCAGTATTCCAGTCATAGCAACCGGTGAGCTCAGCATGAGAAATGTGACCAAATTTATTTGTCAAAATTATTTTTTGATTTTTTGGTTCGTGACTACACAAGTGGATTATTTAACCTCACCTTTGGCTTGGTCAGCAGGATCACGTCGCACTGCCCAGTTTGTCCGTATTGCTCGAGACCCCAACACTTGTCCATTCATCACCTGTATAGCCCGCTCGGCTTCCTGAAGGTCGGAATCAAGAAAAGCCAGTCAATAAATATCCTGCTCAAAATTGTGTCAGAATAACTGAACAATAGATTAGTAGAATAAAGAAAGTGTCTACTACGGCCGTGCAAGCTAAAATTGATGGCATCTGAATATTCTGCCATGAAAAGCAATCCAAACCAAACTTCTGCGAACGTGGAGGAGCAGTTTTGCTTTTTCGATTTATGGTGGACTACCCAGAAGATATTTCCTAACCAATTCTCGTCATTCCTGTCTTCAAAACTAAATTTAGTCGATTTAGGATTATCAGGCCGACAGTTTCTCTACTTGGGCGGTTACCCGAACGTCCTGACTGTTCTGGTATTAGGTACTTGGACAGAGTTATGTCTTATTTTACCGAGAGGTAAAACAGTGTTGGTTAGCTTTCGGAAAAGTTTGGTAACAATTGGTTGATTTATTGCTGGGTAGTGTTTCTTTGGTAGGTGATTTGAAACCCATTTAAATACATCGTGATCAATATTACATTCTGAGGCATTTCATTTATTGTCCAAGGTACGGCGTGAATAAACGTGAATAAGCCGGCTGATTGCTGTATCTGCGCAGCATGAAACTTGCTGACAGCCACATTGCAAAAATGATCGGATTTGAGTCGCATGGCTCCGATAACTCTGCCCAATAGTTTTACTTTTTTGCTGCGTTTCGGAGGCACTTGAGACAATCCCGAAAGCAGATTTTTCAAAGATTGTTAGATACATTTTACTAAGCACAGCACAGGAAATAACACTCAGGCCTTGATTTCATATTGGCTGTTGTAAATCTGGCCAAAGGTTCGTTATTTCCAATACACATCATAATTCACTGTTTATGCGTGCCACGAAACAACAGTCATTATGGGAAGACGTAAGTTCGCGCAGTTTTAAGGATAGTGAACTTGTCAAAACCACGTTGTTCGTCCGACTAATACACTCATTTGCGTAACAATTGGGTTTTTACTAAAGACATTACCTTGGCATAATTTGGGTTCAAGTAGAACATAAGGTTGACAGGAACTTGGGACTCTACATACCTGACGAACACCGAGAACAATGAAACCGTTCGTGGAATGTTGAAGTGTTTTCAGCAACATTATGAGTAGTGAATTACGCCGATACAATGTTGTTTGTTCTTGAAGGTCATCGGGCTTATAACCATCAAAAATATCATCAGAACCTTCACAGATTTTTGGTGCAAAGAGATGGTCCAATGTGAGCAGAGCAATCGAATTTTGCAAGACTCTAAGTCTTGGAATCTTGAGTTCTTTTAAGCTTTTTATTTGGATTGGCCTTCATGGGACAAAAGTTTATGGAACCGCGAGCAAGCAAAACACTGCAATCACAAATTTATTCATAAACACGAAACACACTCACCGTGTTGGCTGAAGTATTTCTTACTTTGATCACAAATGATCTTGTACTTCATATTTTGAGCCTTGTCCTGATGATATGCGGTAAAAGCGCAGAGTTTTCACGAAAAATCCCAGTTCGTTTCACCCCAGGCGCACATTACCTGGCTCGATTGCTCATATGTCTCCTATTCGAAAACATCTGAAAACTTCACTAGAACTCGCTACTACCGAAGCAACAATCATTGATCTTTCCGTCTACTAATATGCACTGATTGCGTAGAAGTTTGGCGGATTCTCCCAGTAAATTATTTTCACTGTTTGGGCGATTTCCCTTTTCTCCTCTTCACCTTGTTCCCATTTCTCAACTACCTAAGCTATCCTTGTTTTTTGCGCCGGAGGAAAAAATCCACCACGCCACGTTTAGACGAATTTGGCTGTAGGCAATAGTCGAGCGCAGTTAGTAAATTTATGCACATCTTAAAACCATGGGACAGAATTAACTCGGTGACTTCCAACTACGTATTATTGAAAGCCAACTCTGACTGAGATGCAGTAAGGTAAATAAAATGGTTTCGTACTGCAATGAATTGAAAGCTAACGTGAAATCCCCCTTAGATAGGGACTATAATATTTTGTGGAATCATGTTTATGGTTAAAAAA
>SJOL01009658.1:137632-149971 GCA_004794785.1 Opisthorchis felineus | reverse complement strand
GTAGGTATGTTTCGTGGTTATGTCAAATGCGACTCACCAGTCTAATTGGCTACTTCACCTTCGCCGTATACGCTTTTCTACCCAGTGTGGCTCTCAGAAAAAGATAAATATTTCAGATTTGAATAGTATTATATATTACTTTAATAGTACAATTGTAGAAAACCTAACGAATTAGTGCAGCCGTTTCATTGTTGGTGAGGATCCTTAGCTGTGCGCCTCTCACGGACCTTTGGGGTAATTTAAGATAGAACGATTTGTAGTCATCCATGCTTGACCAATCACAATTTTGACCGAAGTTCAGTTCGACAGGATAATGCAGGGAAAAGTCTGCCACTCTAAAAATCAGTAAGGGCTACATATGTTGGGGTGAACCTTTCGGGACTCAATTCAAGTTTCTGTGAAAAATTGTGGGGTGCTCTCTGGCAACGTACACATTATGGATGAATTAGAGACATTTCAGCTTAGACAACATTACTTGCCGAATGAATTCTCGAATATGAATTCTGTTCACCAGACTGTGGCGCTGTTTTTTAGATCAAAAGTGTTTTTCGCTTGCGCCGTAGGTTTTTTGTGAACCACAGAAGGTGACCAAAACAAATTCCTGGCAGACTGCCTCAAATCGTCAACCTATTAAAGGACCAAGTCCAAATGTTTTTATCTTAGGCATTGATATCAGAGGGATTGATATCTCTAAGGCACCTAAGGGGGTCTTTAGAAGAACTTGCGCGTGGTCTATAACCATTCATCTAATTCAGTCAAAATCCCAAAGACTGGGAAGCAGACAGTTCTTTCGGAGACCCAGAGGACAATGTTGCGTTAAATAATGTACTTCTTGATTTTTTCGCGGTCAAAATTTTGTTCTTCAATAACTTCTCATGAATGCTTACTGATAAGGCTATCACTCTCTAGTACGACTCACCTCTCGGGATTTGTACGCCACGAATCCATATCCTTTGGGTTTTTGCGTATGCATGTCCTTGATGATTTTGCATTCACTGGTGCAAATAAGAAGAATGAATCGTTCAAGTGCGTGCGGAGTAGCAAAGCAATGCGTATTGGCAAGCAATCGAAATAAAATGAATAAAGTTTAAGCAGTTACCTAGTCACTAAGTATTCGGATCCTCACGAATAGTCTTTTTCAGAGACAGCTCAGTCAAGTTTATCGCAATGTTATTTGAATGACTAAAGTTAACAAAGCATGTTTTCAAAGCTCGGGTGGCTTCTTTGGCCAGACTGGCCATGGTTATGACATAGATGTCTCACAGTTGTTTTGTATAGAAATATTCATAGGTCCAGGATAGCGCAGATCTAATACAGCGGAAAACTTCTTTGAATAGCCCCATTATTACCAGTTGCCGGAACGTGAAAAGGGATCGCGCTTTTTAATTTTCAACAACTACATCTTTTCAGCTTTTAACGCAAATCATTTCAAATTGTTCAACGTTCTTAAAAGCGCAATATTTGTAGGGTACCCAGATTATAATGGATGCAGTTGACACGCAACTACTCTTGGTCTTTGGAACTATGTACCAGAATCACTAAAATATATTTCGTTCAGACGAGCATATCAGAGCGGGGTTTTAGGTTGCGAACCTCCGACCATATCTAATGCTGCTTAGCGAAGTAGTCAAAACAGTACAGGGTTTTTTCCAGGTGCGATCGGCAGTGTGCTAAACAGCTGCCATTCTTATAGTTCCAAAGAACCTAGTCACGTGTTGCAATACCGTTCGTGCTAACTGACCTTGTCGGTGGAACTCAAAAGCTACTCAGGTACAGGACTTGTAGGTTGAATGTAGCACACTTGTGTGGGCTTCATTGGACGACAGTTTGATAAGCGCTGCCAGAATGTCAGTTTGCTTGCATCAAGCCACCAGAAAACCAAAACCAACGCAACGCAAACATCTCTGCGGGTCAAAACCTAGCTTGGAATACTTGTAACGCATTAGTCATGATAACGTCGATGTGGTAAGCTGTTCATTCATCGTGCAAAGCTGATATTACCGAACCTCAAGGGATTAATGTTTCAGAACAAACACAAAAGACTGGCGATTGAGATGTACACAATGCAAGGTCAGCAAGGTTTGAAATGTGCTCTAGAATGCATCTGTGAAACAGTCAAATGCAACAACAGAGTAATCACCGAAGTACCGACTAAGAAGAACGATCCTTAAAACGAAGACATCATTCCGTTTTAATGAGTTTTGACTTACAACTTCCTCCACTCGAGGGACCTCAACCACTCTCCAAAAAAGACCACTACTAATTTCTCAGAAAATTAAATGCTCTCCAAAAAAGTACGAAAGGTAAAAGAATAAAAGTACAAAAAACGTTCAAAATTCATGTTTTTGTGGTTCCAAAAATAAGTCAAAAAGTGAGCAACAGGACGATTTTAGCATGAATAAGTCTATTTCTAACGCGGTTAGCGATTTCCGATATGATACTCAGCTACGTGGAAATTAAGCGTCACAATAACACTTCCCCCTAAACAGGGGACGGTGCCGTTACTCGGCATCCATAATTTAGTGAATGAGTGCATTGTAATTTGGGTGAGGATCTGGAAATCTGATGTGCGAAGGACTGACAGGCTAGAGAATAACGTGATGGTAGTTTAGGAAGATTTTTTAAATTTTCAAATGATCTTTCATCCTGTAAGTAGAGCTAATTTATGTAGGCGAACAAAGACGTTGTACAGCTGTCATACTCTTACCGGAAGTCACCAGCACTGCAAATCCGAAGAAACTCCATGGAGAGTCGAAAGCGCGACTCCCAGTTTATAGTTTGAAACAGGTTCACAGTGCTTCTCGGCTTCTCAATATAGATTGGCCCCACTGACAGGACAAAATCTCATATGAAGATTACCAGCTCACATTACATTGTCACCACTCTGTAATTGGTTCACAGGAAGACCAGTTTCGCTGCATGAGCGAAACTTCCATCTCAGATGTCTTCCATTGAGGAACCAGTTAACAATTGACCACGTGATATGGTAACCGTGAATCACGAATGAGTGGCGCTATATCCTGCCTAAATGTTGATTAATCACACTACTGGCCAGCCGCTTAAAGCTGAATGGCCAAGTGTTCAAACTAGTAGCCGGAAAGTTGCGGATTCAAAACGTCCCTGAGTTTTGGGAGATACCCTGATTATTCTTAGTAAGGATGAAAGAACCCTGCAGTATTTCTGCGTTTTTCAGCATAGATTGGCTCAACTTACATGGCGAAATCTCAATTGAAAATGCTAAGGACTATTCGAACTAGGATAAGAAAACGCAGCAAGGGGCAGATATCAGCAACGTATTACGTTCGTCTCATTCACGATAGAAGCCCACAATGTTCGTGGCTGGCAAATTCTTTGACCAGTCGCTACCTAGGCGCGCAGGTAACAACATTGTTTTATCTGTAAAACCAGGATTATTTAAGACACTTTGTTTATAAAGATATAAATGTAAACTGTTGCACAGTGCACAAGAAATACTCTGTTATAAAACACGACGCCGTTCTTCCAGTAGGAAGAATTAGTGTGTGCTCAGTGCAAAGAAGGAACACTCTTGTCTATATGCTCGTGGGTTGCAAATACCTGCATACTTCAGTCTGCTTTCAAAACACTTGCCTAGTCAAGTTGACACTTCGAAACCTCAGTTTGGTCACCGATGGCGACAAGTGATACCCTGAGAAGTTTTCAGAAGAACACAATGCCTATCCTGTGTTTTGTGTCAGTGGTGACTGACAGCAGCGAATAACTCTGATACTGTAATGATGCACATGTGGAACGAATTTTAGATACCCACAAGTCCCAAATAAAAGCCCTAATAACGGTTACCACTATCAGGCATTGGCTTCAAAACTAAACAGCCGGATACTGCTACAGAATCAAAGGATCGCGCTGATCCTAGATATTTGTTCAGCCCATGGGCAACTATTACCAAACAGCGTATAACAGATGCCTCTAATTCCAGCGTCCCTCCTTTCAGCGCAAGCAGAGGATAGCCGGTTAAACTAAGCCGTCTTTCAGGACGACTGCGCTACCTGACACAGCTCATCACAGATGTACATCAGCATGACAATGTTATTAGGCACGCCAATTGACTTAGAGGCCGCACATTCATAACACAATCAGACGGTTTGGCACCTGTTGGCAGAGCGTCTCAGTCTACCCAAGCACATTTTGCTGCATGCGGAATCGGAAACAGTTCGGCAGATAAAATGTAGGTAAGTGTAATCGACATGCATGTGGAGATCATTTTTCCTGTAAATATCCCTTTGGAACCACTTGCTGGTCTTATTAAGTAATCCTAACATAACGGTTCACTTTGTCAAAAGATGCAGCTGTTTATCTTGATGAAGGGTGGTAAAATTGCGAAATATCACAGTGGTGCGCCAAGATTGACGTAATACACTGAGTCATACAAACAGTTTGGAATAATTGTCATCAGAATACTCTCACCGTTGCTCTCTAACCTGACAACCTTCAATGTTATCCGACAGAATTCAATGGACACCTGCACGAAACAGGCGAAAATTGCGAATATCTTCGGAATATAATGCTAGTAACATCAACTGCATTAACTGAGTTTCCAATTCCATACCAGCACGTGCCAGTGACAAGGAGCTCGGATATGTGTATATGTGGTTGATCCTGTCTTCTAAACGGCTTCGCCCCCCGAAAAGATTGCCCCACTGCTCACTTGCCATTTTTACCTCGTTGTCTTATAACGCCAAATCATCGTGCGAAGGTGCAGGTAATGTGTCTTGCATAGCAATAACGGACGGTTCAAGTGCCTTGTATATCCAAATAGTATCAAATATTGTAAATCACTACAGGCTAGTATGTTTAGCGGACGGTTTGCAGACATCATACAGGCCAACAGGTAGCAGCAACCCCCTTTATTCACATATATAACCCATTTTACTGTCAGAAAAAATATCTCCGGTCTTATTTAGATATATGAGAACGCGCTGAGTGTATAGAAAGTTCAATATGTTATTCTATATATAAACCCAATGAGGGTGAGGCTGATACATAAACCAGTGTTGTAAAACCTTCAAAAATAAGATCGCTACACGAGCTATTACATCCAGCTGGTGGAATATGTATCCTGCTAACAACGCTTGCGCTACACAAAAAGTCGATCTCACACTGATCAGCACGCTATTTGGACTTATATGTCAACCGTTAACTGAAGGGCGAAAATTGGGCCGATAAGCCGAGGGTTAACCGTGTTCATAAGCACCATACTAAACTCCAAACTTCATTAAGTGGAGAAACAAGGCCATATCCGGCAAGCGAAAATTAAACAAAGGTTGAAAATCGAAGCAGGCCAATATGGTTAGATAGGGAGGTAGATAGATACATAGTTCCACATCACTAAATCCTGTCTAACCGGTAATATCGGTTTTAAGATGAACAGACCCAAAATTACCAGTTGCGTGGATAACGCTTGTACGGCAACACCGCATCAAAATAAGCATTGTGGTAGCTTTAAAAAGGAACGGATTCCTTTATTTCGGGTTGTTCTTAAAATACGCATCAATTTAAGACGGCCTTAAAGATGATGCGTGGATTCGTTTAAACCATTACCCAATTTTAGCCCATCAAACTCTGAACACGATCTAGAGGCATGGTGGGTAATTTTCGAGGCACAATACTGCATCAGCGCCTAAAGGAGCTGTAAAAAATTAGAAGAGATACAATAAAGTTAGTACTGTTTACGAACGACCAAAACAGCTGTTCGCACACAGTCTGCATAAAAAATAAAGCGTGTTTCAATGTCGGGAAGACCAATTAAAACATTAATGAATTTCAAAACTTGTGAATGTCTATTTCTTGAAGCTGCTCGCCACTTCATACTTGGTGCTTTTTCATGATTAAAATTACTTTATCCGGTGTCATCTCTGTTGGATAACTTGGACAACTAAACACATTCCATTTGTTCTTCTGATGTGTTTACTCACTTTGAAAGTGACCAACTTAGTGCCTGTAGCCAGCATTCATCCATAGCTATAGCATCATAAGAAACAATGCAATAGGACTATCTTAAAAGCCAATTCCATGGATTTCAGTCGTTTGTACAATAATGAGACATACCGAAAGATGCACTAGGATTTTCTGGGGACACATACTATGAAACGGCGTGATGCGTCAGTCAGTTTGAACAGACTGTCAACCTCAGAGATACGAGTCGGCTAATAGTGACGACATTTCAAATAATGTATTTGGTCGAACTGTTAATTCCATGTTAGTATTATATCACAACATTACTTGTAAGAGGCTGAATGCTAGTCAGCATAGTAGTCAGGTCAGCAAGTTGTTGTACACCAAAAGTCACGCAAAACTCAAACATGGCGGGTGGAAAGGTGAAATCCGTTTTATTGTTTCTTATTTCGAACGAGTGACCGTCGGTTTAATTTGAACTTATGGTACAGCGACCACCTGACCATTTTCTTGAGTGTCAATCCTGGAACCTCGCCCTACCTCACCAATTTTCCGGTTGCTTTTCGTTTAACTGACAGAAACGCCAAGCATGATATGTTCATTTAAATCATGTCACAGTGTTTTAAAAAATATCCTTTATAGCCACGAATCTAACGGTGCATACTTGAATTGATATATATCTCCAGGAAACATACCACTGGGAAAACCCATAAGCATTTGTTAAAATTCGTAGAAAGGAACGCCGCATATCCTATTCGACCGTCATCTGTAGATTATTCCTATTGGATGAATAACACCCAGTGCGTCTTGCACAACCAAAAGTCTCTCTCATCAGATGAGATCAGAAACGCAGCATAAAACTCGCGTGGTGCTGTGCCTACAAAAGCGACGCCTCGGGTATGGCAGTTGAAAAAAGACATCCAAGTGGAAACCGTATGTGGCATTACCTCTTGTGCGCGGGTAGTTTGACGTAACACTGGATGTCAGCCTACCGTGTTGGTAGCTCCAGTCTCTTGGAAGATAGTACTCAGCGGAATAGCCCTGTTCATTCTGAGATGATAAGCCCTGACATAAGAACTGAACTAGCTCACTACAGTAAATCGCTCTAAGGTGCAGCAACTAACACTTTTGTTTAAGTTAATCTGCCGTGTAGGTTTTTTTCAAAGCGGTGGTTGAGCAGACCGTTATTCTTTGGATTATTCTTACTGGTAATCCCTGCTCAGCTTGAGGTACGTTGTTACTGAAAATTCAATTAGCAATTCTCTTAAAGCTCTTTTTCATATGCATCAGTATCGATCTCTTTCTTGCTGACTTTCTGCCTCATTGTTTCCAGCCCAATCATCCCAGTATTGACCAGCAATTCGCCAAATGAATGCCAGTGGGCAGTGCGAACGAACAATACCTCGTTAATAATTTATCACGCTGCCTGTCATCCCGTGAGAAGCGCTTGCTGCAAATCACTCCCTTGATACATCTTTCATCAAACGTGGTGTCAAGTGTCATGCATTCATGAAAGACAGAGAAGAGTTCAGTTAATCAGTCGCTCAAATTTTTGCGGATTTTGCTCCTCCAAAACAAATATTTTGTGAAACATGAAATAGGGATAACTCTGGGTTCTTTAAAACCGGCAATTAGCTAAGCGGTTTTTCCGAATTTATTTCATTACGGCAAGCGTGCATTTAGTTAATTTATCAGAAATTCCCATCTCTAACTCGCGGGAAACTTGACTGATATGAAAAACATCATATGAAATTAGTCCGCAGAAGGAACTAGCTTGTTGCAACGGATGTTATCACAATTGAAGATATTCTTGTCACTACATGCGTTTGTTTCACTTGCACTGTTTTTCTGTTCCAAAGTGTAACAGTAATTGGAAGATAGGATAGGCAAATAATGATGGCGAATCAGCCACCCGGACAAAGAGAAGTTCTCAAGGGAATGCGGTTTATCCTATTGATACCAGCAACAGTCCATGTACGGCAATTCTGCAGAGTTAAGACCATGTAAAAGACCATATTTCCCACCTCTTTGCACTAACCCTGAATGATAAGACGGTGTGCTCAACGCTAATGTAGGGAATTAGTAAGTTACCTTTTGGGACTCTTGTCGTGCAGTGAGTTTACTCAATTTTCGCTTGTTCTGTGCCATCTGGTTCCCGTTTGGCTATGAGCCATCTCAGCTAATGTTTCGAATCTCGGTAGCGCATGCGTTGCAACCTGAGGCGTATTTATTTCTCCTTTAGTCCTTCCAATTTGTTGACGTCAATCTTCACTGGACTGAGCCCATTTTGATTTCTCGGGCAAGTACACCTGTCCGGCCACGGTACCACGACGATAAGAAAGCCTGCTCCATGAGTTCCATGAGTTCCATAAGTGGCTTTCTTAGGATTGGCTCAAACCACTGGAGTTGTTGTGTAACTGTTCGGCTTAACTGGACAGACTATTGTAATCCTCATCAACTTATATCTGGTAAATGCACAGGTGATAAGGGGTACGTAGGCCACGGCTCATGTGTCTATACTTTTTACGCAATCGTAACGGATGACTGATCGATCAGTAGAGGTAGGAGGCATTTGGCTAATTTTACTGCGTCTCTCCACATAAGCAATTGAATAAGACCATTCTAGCACTTTCCACGAAGTGCTTGAATTGTACGGTGTTGAAGGTCACGAATATATTTTATTTTTAACTCAACCTCTTGTCGATCCTTCTTAACCAGGTGAACTTTGAAGAACAAAAGCGTTAGTGTTACAGTATCATTCGCCGCTTGTGCTTTCAGACCTCACAGTTAACGTAATCACATTTTTTGGGACGCAAGTTCATTTCCCATTTCCCTTCGTATAATAGCAAACGACAAACAGGCCTCTTTTTCAAGACCCTTTGAGTTAATTCAGCCTATCATCCCGGTCAAAAATTTGACAAGGAATGTCAGACCTATCATTTGCTCCATAAGAATATATGCCCAGCGCCTATAATAATGCTTTAGAGGATGTAATTTATGGGATCCCGTCAGTCTCTCTGCTACTTGACCATGGGCGAATATACCACAATAGATTTACATTTACACTCTAACTGTCTGTCTATTCACGGACCTGATGCTATCTTGAAAACTCTTAGAAGAGAGTTTAGTTTGCGTAATTTGCTCCTTTTATTCCAATCCTTTGGCTACAAAGTATTAAGCAAAATAATTTTCTTTTAAAACATGTGGCAACGGCACTTTTTGTAGATGTAAATATGAATGATACGACTATTTGTGTATTTCTTACAATATAATGTTGTCACCAAACGAGCCTATCTAACTTGCATATCCAGATACATATCAGAGACAATGGTGCAACATCAGTCACGCAAATCAAACAACTATTTGACGGTAAACTTTATTATAACGTTTGCGTGATGATAACCGGAATGGTTGTGACTATGGTAGGACTATATATTCCTAATTGAATTGCCCCTGTTTAGTCAGGCCATCCGCCCAACGACGTTACTGAGTGAATGCTTTGTCTTCCAGTTTCAAAGAGAAATGATGGATAGTCTGTGTTATACAATTTAGCGCTAACTGTTTTACAAAATTCATTGCTAACTGACAAGTATTCATCATCGAACAATCTGTCAAGGTGTCGCGTTTGTGACTGGAAAACGACGTTTTAAGGCAATCTATCACTGAATACCCTGGATCTGAATACACCTAAATTAACTGATTAAACGAAACCTAAATCCGGCAGCTGCGTGCAAGATTTCATATTTAGTTTGAGAAACACGTAAGCTCTACCAACAAACTAGGTTGAAAATGCTATGAACCGTACCACACCAAAGTTTGCAACCAAGGTTCTTGTTGATCTTGTGGTCAGTACATTTTTGAAATATTTGAGTCTCGACACGGATCGGTCACTTTCTGCGGCAGCGATCTGGTCAGCGATTTGATCAGCAATCTACTGAACAAATAAAAAACCGACACGTGCAATCGGCGAACGCTAGACAATGCCACGAATAAAATTAGTTTTTAAGCTTAACTTTAAACTGGATCGAGAATCGGTTCACAGACTGCAAGTTATCATTCACTGCACGTTTTATTCAAATCGCCTGGACAATTTGTAGGAACGGAGTGGAAGTTATTAAGTGTGCAGGCGTTCTCATTAAAGCCCCACCTGTATGCGTAAGATAACTTATGTAAATCTGCACGACCTACGCCAGTAAACATTGTAAAAAGCTCGCGCCACATTTACTTTATTTGAACTATACTGAGTAAAATTCACATCTTTCTGTTCCAAAATAAAATAGGAGCACGTATAATGTTATTCGAAGTACTTAAGTGTTGTGGTATCTGCAGTAAACATTGATATTTAGGCGAATTTCAGTAGTGTCTGGCACACACTAGCACAGCAGACAGCGTCCATTGCTTTTGCTGATTTTTGAAGCATATTATCCTGAGGTTAGTGAGTAACTAAGTAAGAAAATCCGGCAAAAGTCCCAGACACTTTTTAGAACACCTGACCTGACAATCTGACTGACATCTAATTGATACATTTTCACAACTCATAGCTGGTAGATAGATGGACCACTCAAGATTTAGGATTTGATTTAGTTGATAGGAAACTTTGGCTTTTTCTAGTTGAATTATTCTGTCTGGGAATCTGGACTAGAAATTGTGTTCGATTTTCTGTAAGACAAATTAGGTAGTCAGTCAGTGGTACAACAAAATAAGCTGCCCTAGAGCGCACTATCTTGTGGCGACGGAAGGCAGACTTTTCACAATAAATGTCAACAAAACCAATGAAACGTTTTGCATGATACATTAGAGGAGGACCTTTACCCAGCACAACAACTGTCGAGAATAAACTTATCATATTAATAACTGTGGATACCCATTTCACTCTACGGATTTGGATATATCTTAATCTCATGCTTTTAACTTGAACTTTGTACGTATGGTCTGACAGATGTTTCATATGGTAGTTTTAGTAAAACAATTATCTACAGTAAGGGGGAAAACTGCACCTAATTTGATGAGCTTCTCATTGTGTTTCTGTATACAACTAATGGGTCAGGGACGTTACGGCGACTGACATCTAACATTGATCTATTGAAAAAATGTACTTTATAGGGATGTAACCGCTATTTCGATAATTTTCTAAGAATTCAGACACAGCTCGGTATGGTTATCAACATGGTAAACACGTAAGTTTCTATCAGTTCTTTTCAGGAATCCACGGGTTTACGGAGGCTTAACGCTTTTTACTCTATGTGTGGACGCATTTGCGGCCTACGTCCGCGCTGGTCAAGCTAGCAAAGTAAGTTTAATATTTTTTTACTGTCAATGCGTTACCAAATTTACTTTATAGCCATAAACCCACAAATTGAGTGTAAATCTTTTGTGCTTTTTATGTATTCTTAAAATCATAAGGAAGTTTCTTTTTAAGATATCGTTTTCTCTCTAAATTTAGACCGCTCGCTTATACAAACGTAAGCTGCCTCAAGCTCCTTAACCATATTTGTCATTTAAAAAGTCCAGTTCCGATCAGAATGTCTTCTAGTCGTTTGGTAAACATTTAACAACTATTGCGGAAAATAATTTTAAGCTTTTTTGGGTAAATATACATAATATTCCAAGGTTTAACACAAGTCTTACAGCAACTCTTACGCATGCTTAGAAAACTGAAAATCACGTGGATGATTGTCGGTGCTTTTATTAGTTTTCCTGTGTTAGGTTTTTGTTTTCAAACCAAGATCGGAATGTACTTATTACAGCCGCATATTTGCAAATGACTGCCATTTTTATCCCAGCTTCAAGTTCTAGGTTCGAATTGTCGCTGCCAGTAAGACTGCAGTAAAGGATCGCTTGACTTGTGTGTTACCCGATGATGTAGTTACACTATATATAATTATGCAGAGATCTTGTTTGCGCCGGGTATTCTTGGTTTGATTGCGAGTAGAACCGTATAATTACACTGCTTGTATTGCAAAGGTTGTCGAAGTGAAAATAGCAAATAACCTATATTTCCTGAATGCTCTGTACAGCTACGCGATTGTAACTAAGAGTTACCTGTTACAGGAGAGCCCATTTGATACAGTGAAATCGACGAATGCATCATGAGATAAGCTTATGTGAACAGTTAAATAGTCAAGTCATCTAATTGAATATGGTCATTATGATAAAATTTTCCAGACTTTAACCAACTCGAAACTGTCTGGTTGCTTCCTAGGTGACCACAATGAGGTTGATTACATTAACTTGAAGGAGGACAAAGTAGACAAGTAATTTTTGTCAAATGAATTTTACAGCTCTGGCATTTTCTTGCACTGTAAAAATTCGAAGATATCTCCTAGCTATCTATAGCAGATGGTCACAATTGGTTGGACCTCATATTTTCCCCCGGTTACCCCATTATTTAGTATTAGTGATGAAATC